>ML685807.1:1833216-1881414 GCA_007922175.1 Pelusios castaneus | reverse complement strand
ACCCTGCCCAGGATTACAAACTCTAGATGCAGTGCTGAGTGTCTGTCCTTTTATATTGTGGTATCACTGGACCATGGGACCCATGTTTAATGTAACCCTGTTTTGCCGCTTCCCCTCCCAGTTGGCTTTCCTCCATTCATGGGATCAGGGGAAGTTAATCTATCACACAATGGAATTTGCATACCAGTTAACAAAGCCTTGATCACGGCACATCATGTTTCTTTTTGTTTAGATGGCTATACTGGTATCTTAATTTCTTGTTTTACATGATTTAATTATGCTCGTACCCATTAAGGGTTTATGTGCAGTAATCTTAGGGATAAAATCATAGAGGACAAAAATCTCAATCATGAGATTGGGTCTCCCCCCAGGCTCTGCCTTGCCATACTCTGCACCCAGTGTAGGCTATGTGAAGCATACCTCTCTGCGGCAGCGTCTACACTGGTAAATTAAGTTGACTTAAGCTTGATTAAGTCGACTTAATTTACCCCTGCGTCTACACTACAGTTCTCTTAAGTTGACTTAAGCAGCTTGCTTAAGTCGATTTAAGGAAAATAAAGTCGACTTAATTAAAACTAAGTCGATTTTATAACACCACCTTTCTATTAGACCTAAAGCTTAAGTCGACTCCCTACACCAATGCCCTCCCTGCTGGGGGGAGGGGGGCACAGGGGGAGCCTGCCCAGGTACAATGGGGCAAAGGCTGAGCCCCCTGGCATTGGCAAGGGGTGCCCCCCGTCCCTGTGGACCTCCCCTAGGTCCCTCTAAGCCCCTAGAAGTCGACCTAGGCATCCAGTGTGGACGCTCTAGGTCAACATTCTAAGTTCCCCTTTAAGTCGACTTAAATTAACAAGTGTAGACATAGCCTGCTGTATTAGAGTCATCCCCTATGTCCTGCCAGGGAATGTAAGCACTCTGGTGATAGCAGCTATGCCTCCCTCTGTAATGGATAGCCTGATCAGGGAAGTATGGGGGTTGCCCCATGTCACCTTACTCCCTCATGCAGCAGTGAAAACTGGGCCACAGTTTTGTAATAATTACATAATAAAAATCGCACTGCAGTTCTCCAACTTTCTGAAGCAAAGTATAACCGCCTGTAGCACCACTGCTGGCAAATGTGTCTTTTAAAGTATTCACCAAGTTTATCATCATTGGGTAGGTAAAGTGGGATATAGGTGCCATGTATGGTAGTAACACTTGAGACAGTTGGAGGCCTGTGGGTAAACCACAGTATTTTTGAGTGGGATCTGCTGTTTTACTGTTATCAAACCTCCCCCAGTTATCAGAAATCAGAGGGTTTATAGCTGACCTGAAAGTAACTATGCAGGATTTAAGATGCTACTTAAGTTATGACACGGAAAAAATTCAAGAGACTGTATATGGAAATACAGGACTAACTGGATGAAATGTTATGTCTTATGTTATGCAAAAGATCAGACTAGTTGAAATAATGGTCTTTTCTGATCTCAACATCTGTGGGGGAAAAACGAAGGCCAGCTTCTCAGGCAGTGTCTCTCTCTTTCTATCTATTCATATTACGCCTAGCAAAATGAGACTGCAATCCTTGATAGGGCTGTGAGGTCAAATAAGTAATTATTTTGAGATCAAGTAAATAAACACTTGAAATAAAATCATGTGCAATCCCCCTTGCAAGTATTACCCACGCAGTAGAGCTACAGAAATATTTTTTGTTAAATAGCAGAACCACTATGTTGATGGTGGTTTGCTGAACGCCAGTGGGCTGCCCATAGTTGAATCTCTGTCCTACTTTCTAGACTGGAGGTGTGATGATCAATGGTTGAATCTGAAATGCAGCCAGGCCTGTGGACTGACTCAAGCCATGCCACCACAATCTGTTTTATGACATCTAATTGTTGTTATGGATTGAATACCATGGATTATGCCAGTTAGTTCGTCTCCTAGTTTACGGTTTTTTTTTCGTAAAACCCTTTAAATTTGGCGATTTTTTTTTTTTTTTTTTTTTTTTTTTTTTACTCACATTGCAGAGAGCCCCTTCAAAGTCTCCTACAACAACACAAAATGACGACTTCGAACTCTTGCTCTCATTGGCCAAATTTCATCCAAACACCCAGTCGGAATTTGTTCCGTAGCTGAAACAACGTAGTTGCTATTAGGTGTTGTAGATTAGCAAACAGTTTCAGTTTTTCAGTATATGCCAATACATTAAATAAATATATCATATTTAATGTAGTGCATGCTCTTTGCCTGGCTAACTAGTCAAAATTTATTAGCTAGAAACCCACTATGTGGGGCTTTCATGAGTTTCCTGTTTTCATAACAAGAATGAGGAGAAGTGATTAATCATTTAACATGTGTAGTGATGAGTCATGGCGTCTAGGCCAGTTTTTATCATGCAGGATTTTCCGTATTCTATTTTTCTGGAATTACTTATGTGTGGCTTTATATTAGTTCTATTAGTTCAACTTCAAGTTTGGTGTTAGCAACTTCAAAGCACGTTTGAGGGAATCAATTAATCCAAATTAGGAGCTTTAAAATGCTGTCATAAAACCCAGAAATTTACCCAGTGTTCCCATTTTTATTTCAAGGAACACCAGTCGAAGTTACGATTTTGCATGTACTGTACTTTCTTTGCCTGGATAAGGTATGTACAGTAACAAAAACCATGATGAGTTGTATACAAGTTCTTCTGTATTATAAGAAGCAAACACTTTGTATGAAAATCCTTACACTTTACTGTACCTTTAAGGAAGAACCCCGTAGGACTTTTAATGATGATTCTTTTCATGTACTATAATCATCTATGTGTACTGAAAGTGGCTTTTTCTTAAAATAAAAAAAGGAGGGAAGAGAGCAGTAGGGGACAATCTGAAATAATTCTAATCCTATGAACACTGTTTAGGAATCATGTGGTGTGTAAGTTACAAATGATCTGTATGCTTTATTAATTTTTTTTTTTACTATCTACATGCTTTTGTACTTTGTTTTTACTATTTTGTTGTCAGAGGTGACAATAAAACTTGGCTTATCACCAAATGTAAAGTTTATCTTTTGAAATCCCTGTTATGTCTCAAAGACACGTTCCTCTCCTCTGTTCCCTCCCCCAGAGCAGCGATTTCTGATTATTAGTGGATAGTAGTTTCATGATAAATTTTATGACTAAGGATGTGAGTTTTATGCCAGACTGAGAAGAAAACACATTTACGTAGGTGTATAAATGACAGTGAATAAAATTCGGACATAGGCAAAATTATGTGTGGAATTCAGTCTTGAGCATAATTTATTTTATGGAGGCTTTGCCCACTATTTAACATTGCAGGAGAGAGTAGAAAGAGACCAAAAATGAAATGTACATATGGTCATTCATTATCTATAGACACAAGCACCATACACAATACTGTTGGATTGCTGAGTTTCAGGTGTGTGGTCTTCAGCATTTTGATCTTGTACTAGGACTCTTAGTTGTATAAACTTTTCCTTGATCTACTTTATTTCATGGTCCATTAGATCTTTAGCAACAGCCAAGAATTACCTGGCTGCTTAATTCGCTGTCAAGTTAAGTTAAAAATCATTACCCAACATTTCATACATTGCTGCCAAGGTTAGGTTTCTGATGTAATAGAGAGGTCATGTACAGAATTTACCTGTAAGAGAATATTTAAAATAGTGAGATGTTTGCCGCTCATACTTTTGACATCTGATATGAGGGATGAGTTGATTCTTTTTGAAGATAACAAGTCCTTCTTGAGGGGAAAAAATACACATGCTAGTCCTAGGCATAACCCTACCTGACTATGTGGACATAGCACTTTCCCAAGAAGATGTGGCACAGCTGTTTGACTTGGGTTAGGGACAGACAAATTCTTACGGTAAATTTTAACACAAACAGAAATCCACTTGAAGACTTCTCAGTAGGCGCCAGATTTGTTTGGAAAAGCCCCGATTGAGAGTGACAGGACCACACTTATTCTGGAAGATTTTTTTTTCTCTTACATTATCCCTCTTTCATTAACTTTGTTACATTTTTGGCTATTTTGAGACAACAGTAAAATTCTTCCAAACCTCCTTCCCCACAGCCCAGTTGCAAGCAGTTCAACATTTTTTTGGCTACAAAATGAGGTAATGTTTCCAAACATGCCTAAGTCATATTTATAAAATGATTTGAGTTCTTAGGCCCAGATCTGCACAGGTACTTAGCTACCCAAGTTCCAGTTTGAGTCCTACTGGAATTTTGCAGGGATCAGTCCTACTGGGACTAATTTTATTTAATCTTTTTTATTACTGACACTCCTACTACCATAAAGTAGGAGTATGCTAATGAAATGTGCTGATGACACCAAATTGGGATGTATTGCCAATACCAAGAAGGATCAGGATATCATACAGGAAGATCTGGATGATTTTGTAAACTGGAATAATAGAAATAGGGTGAAGTTTAATAGAGGAGTGTGCAAGGTCATGCATTTAGAGATTAATAACAAACACTTTTCCTATAAGCTGGGAACACATCAGTTGGAAGTGACAGAGGAGAAGAAAGACCTGGGCATACTGGTTGATCCCAGGATGGCTATTGAGCTGCCAATGTGATGTGGCTGTGAAAAAAGCTGTGGGGTTGTATTTTGGTTGCTGAAACCCCTCACTGGCTATGTCTACACTGGGTAATTTAAATCGACATTAAGTAAGTCGACTTAACTAAGTCCACTTTAAGTCGACTTAGCTAAGTCGACTTAGTGTGTCTCCACTTAAAATTAAAGTCGACTTTGGTGGGAGCTTAAAAAGTCAACCTAGAGCGTCCACACTGGATGCCTAGGTCAACTTCTAGGGGCTTAGGGGGACCTAGGGGAGGTCCACGGGGACAGGGGGGGCACCCCTTGCCCAATGCCAGGGGGCTCAGCCTTTGCCCCATTGTACCTAGGTACAACGGGGCAAAGGGGGACGGGACCCTGGCAGGGCACAGAGGCAGGGTGGGCAGGGCTCTGCCCTGCCCTGCCCTGTGGGGGGCATGCCAGGCTCCCCCTGTGCCCCCCCCTGGCAGGGAGGGCATTGGTGTAGCCCTGGGGTAGCCCTAAATCAACTTAGGGCTACACCACGGCTACACTGGCTTAAGTCGACTCTAGGGAGTCGACTTAAGCCTTAGGTCTAGTAGAAAGGAGGTTTAATAAAGTCGACTTAATTTTCATTAAGTCGACTTTATTTTCCTTAAGTCGACTTAAGCAACTTGCTTAAGTCGACTTAAGGAAACTGTAGTGTAGACACAGGGTAAATTAAGTCGACTTAAGCAAGCTTAAGTCGACTTGATTTACAAGTGTAGACGCACTCACTGTTCCCTGTGGGGCTTGCTAGCTGGACCACATATCCCAAGGTGCACTGTAATGTCTCCTCAGGCTGAGCTGCTGTGGTGCATCATGGAACTTTCATGATTGCGGTGCATCATTGAAGAGATGGTCAGGCCAGGAAGCTCAATCTATAGGGGAGCACTTGAAGTACAACTCCTGGGAAGTACTCAAGCAGCTCAAACGGAGCTGAAAATTGACCTGAAAGAAAAAGGTTTGCCATCTTGGAATCTTTGGAGTTTTTAGTTGTTTGTTTATTTTGACTTTTTATCTCAATTTGAGATGCAAACAAGTGTCAAAATCTCAGAATTTCCTGTAAAATAGAAATTCTGTGGTTTGATCAGTCATAGAATCATAGAATAATAGGGATGGAAGGGACCTCACGAGGTCATCTAGTCCAACCCCCTGCTAAAAAGCAAGACCACTCCCACTAAATCACCCCAGTATTCATGAGTATTTGCCAACTAGTATATGTGAAGAAATTTCACCTTATGAATTGTTTAAAAATTATTTACTTTGCTTATTCACAGTATATGATTAGTCACTTAAGTCACATTTTTTTTCTCACTAGAAACAATATCACTGTGACAATAATGAATAATACTCTTCTGCTACAAATTTTCAGATGAAAAATCATTTGTGCTAAAATGTTTGAAACTTTCCTACTTCCCAACCTGCATCTCCGGGGAGATACTTAAAGGACCCCCTATCTTTTTTCCCTCCGGTCCAAACAAAGACCCCCTCTCACCTTTTAAAGTTACAGGGGTTTTATTTGTCAGAGGGAAACAACTCACCTCCTCTCACTCACATGTGTTGTCCCAAACAGTAAGTTTGGGGTGGTTTGTTTGTTGTGACCATTCAGTTCCTGGATTACATCTTGCATCAAAACATAACAACTGTGTCCTGATCTGTTCTAATGCTACAACATATATCCACAATGTGCTGTACTCTATGGACGCTGACACTGAATAACAAACCATAAATAGGATAATGGATTTCCTCAGTACTTTATCATTATTCATAAAAAAAAAAACCTCAGCTGTTTTGAGGACCTTTTTGGTTTCTCTAAATTTCCTCCTGGATATGGCTTTCAGTGGTCTTTACTAGTCATTTTGTACTAAGAGTTGACGACAGAGGTGTGTGTTTGCTGTCATCTTAACCACAAAAAACTCAGTGCCCTGTCTGCGGTACATCATATCCGCCCTGTGTCTCTGATTACCATTTTCTGCACTGTGATGACCAGTCATCTGGCATGCTGTCAGAAGGAAATGCTACAGCTCACCTCCTCACATGCATGCCTGTTGTCCCTTAGAGTGGGTTAGATCTTTGATCTCAAGAAAGAAAGATTCATTTCACAGCTTAAACTTTCAATAAATAAGGGAAAAGATAGTTTTCTTGCTTTCTCACTCTGGGGGGAAAAAAAGGATTTAACTATGTAAGGATGCTATGAAAACACCAACAAAATCCTGTTTAGGTGCTAGTTAGAATGTTATTAATATTATTAATTGTGTTTTGACTCTGATCAATTAATACCTAATACAGGCAGCACATATTTAACCCAGGGCTGAATATAGCACGGTGTCACCATTACCCTACCCAAAGGTCTTTAATTCACTAAAAAGCTGATATTTCCAAACTGCTGTGCACCTACATACAATGAGAGCTGTTGGGAATGGTGCACTTTCAGAAATGTAATGCATTAGGTTTTGGGGAAATGGAGTTTTACAATACTTGCCGTGGCACAGATGAAATTAATTTGTTCGAACCTTGTTTTGAATCAATGTGTGTTTTTGCAAATGAGCACATGGTCACTGTGTTAATCCTGAGCAGGTGACAGAGAATAAAACACCTACAGAGTTGTCGCTGACCTTTTTTTTTTTCCCTTTTCTTTTTTGAGCAAAAGAAAACTTAACAAAATGCTTCTAACAGCAGCACAGTTAACGCTCATGCTAGCTCCCTTGTGGTCTTTTGTCAGCGCTTCCACCAGCTGGTGAGGGAAGCTGGATGAGAGGTTTCTTTTTAACTCCTGTAATTGAGCTGCTGCCTACAGATCATGAAATGCCCACTCTGACCATATAAGTTAGTTCTTATGCCTGGGTGTCAGTTGGCAGAGAGAAACTGGAGCTCTAAGTTTTCCAGGCTCTGTGTGTGTGTGTGTGTGTGTGTCTTCATTTATTCAGGAGAAGGAACTCCATTTGTAATCTATTAGGATTTAACAGTGTCAAATTTAATTCCAGATTCAGGTCATAATGTGTTTTCAAACGAAGCAAACAACTGTCTGATAAGTTCTCTACAGTCCTGCCTTTCATTAGCCTTAGTGAAATTGAGCTAACTTTGAATTATATAAATTCCATTAATAATCTGAAATTATGATTCAGGATATACCATATTATCTGCTTTCTTGGAAATTTTAGGGTCATGAGCCATTAACAGTTGACTGTCTTGCACTGTGCAGCACCATTTCCTGTGTGGGAATATTTAAAGTCAACAGTCCTAGCTGTCCGATTTTCATTACTATTGATTACTTGCAGCAACTAGCAGCCACAGTCAGGATTCGTTAATAGTCTTTGTTAATGACAAAGTGCAAGAAACAAACAGACTGTTAGTGCACCTATTAGTCCTCCAACCTGGAGTCCTGACAGCAGAAGTAAAGCAAACAAGGAGGCTGGTGGCACTTTTAAAGCCTAACGAATTTATTTACTACATGAGCTTTCACAGAAGTAAAGCTGAAGGAGGAACCTGTATTGTACTGACAGCAGCGATGTTGAAGAAAGAATTCCTTTATTTTTAAAAATCTGTCTGCTATAATTTTGGATTATGGACATGTGAACGACCAGTTAGGAGTGTCCTCTTACACTACTGCAGGTTGAGGGAAGGCCATATACCAAATAGGTACAAGTCCTTAAAATGAACATCAGCTTTGCAAAATGTCCATAAAAGTGTCACTGTGTAATCCTTGCTCAAGTGTGCCTCACTGATTCAACAGCAAATGGGTAAACTTTTACTGGGTAAACTGACCATATTTGAAATCAGAGATGGGACAAATATGGGAATCTCATGTCATTTTTACAGTCATTTTTTCAGAGCAGAAAAATTGTACTTTGATTTGTTCCACTGTGCCTCTGTAGGTATTGCAGACATTTTAGAAAGGTGTGTCAACCCATCCTACAAAATACATGTACTCTAATTCAGTGCCAGGGGTTATGGATGGCCCCTTCTTCTCGAATCGCCGCCTTTTTGTTATTTAATTCCAATTGTTAAAGTTATTGCAGGCAGTATGAAATTGACTGTAAAAGAACTGACACATGAAGGACTTCCCATGTGCTCACCTGCTACTTATGGCTCTCTTTTCAGTGCTTTGAAAGCTTTCAAGAATACAATGGAAGTTGTTTTAATTATATATCGCTTTGTTAAAGTTGTTGTCTTTGATTGATTGCTCACTTATTGCAATAGTATTGATTGGTAGCATGAATAGAAAGTTTCAAGAGATATTAAAGTCTGTCACATATTAAAAGTTATGAACCAGAGTCTGATATTTTAACTCGTATTAATTAGGAGCTTACTCTAAATGTACCCAGCTGAGGTAAATGGCACTTCTTGTGACGTATAGCATTGCTTAGTTTGAGGGAAAATTATGAGACACCGGTCCTAGAATCATTGCACTTCAAGGTCTGCCAATGCCGCAAACAGGATTGCTCATTGTGTCCTCCTCTGAGTAATGTAAGTGAACAAGTCAACATTTTTCAAAGAACTCTGAACAGGAAACATATGGGGAAAGCCACCATTTACCAGTCCACTGTGGTACAAATGTATTACACAGTGGCTCCTTTGTGGGATTGCACAATTTAGGGTTTTTCAGCATATGTTGACACCTTGGTAAGAGTGGTGTTTTCTGATGCAAAGAAAGGAAATGTTGCGGTTTGATTTTATCTTTTCAGAAGACTGAGAGTTGTGAAAAGTTGTGCGGAGGCAGCCTCAATAGTGACCCTATATATTTTTTGGAAATCCCCAATGTAAACACTGCAGAGGACTTCATGCTTCCTATGAGCATCAATATTTGGTAACCACTAAATTAATTTAGCTACCTTGTATACTTTTCAGTGAACAGGAATAGCATTTACATATCAATATATAAATGTGTGTGTGTGTGTGTGTGTGTGTGTGTGTGTGTGTGTATAAAAAAAAATCTATACATTATACTTCTGGAGATTTGATCTCAATGTTTTGGAATGAGACTACCCTTTCTTTCAAGATCAAATATCATATTTCTCAGTCTGGTTGTTAGACTGCTTTTCAAAACATATTAAGGAAGCCCCTTAAGTTGACCTAATGAAAGCTTAGTGTGGACATGGATTAAGTTAAATCAACTTAAACCTCCTTAAGTCGACCTAACTTGCCAGTGTAGATATACCCATAGAAGATTAGGGTTGGGATGGACCGCAGGAGGTAATCTAGTCCAACCCCAACTAAATCATTCCAGCCAGGGCTTTGTCAAGCTGCACTTTAAAAACCTCTAAGGCTAGATGTTCCACCACCACCTGAGGTGGTGAAGGTGGTGGAATATTATCCTGTTTCCACCCAAATCTTCTACTCTGCCCATTTTCCCCTATGCTCAGTCATCCTCACTCTTCACACATCCTTCACTTTGATTTGGTTTACCCTTTAGTATCTCCCTCCCTCTTATGCTGCACATTCCCATGTCCCTGTTCCCATGCTACCTGTTCACTTCATTCAAACTGCTAATGGTCCATATCCCTGACTCCTCCTGGCCAGGAAACACATTTTTTGTATACTCATTTACCCCTGCCTGGAACACACACAGGGTGCGTCTACACTTAGAAAGTAAGTCGACTTAAGGAGGCTTAAGTTGACTTAATTTACCGCGCGTCTACACTGGGCTTTCCTTAAATCGACTTAAGCTACTCCTTAAGTTGAATTAAGGAAAAGTTAGTTTGAATTAATAACACCTATTTTTAATTCGAACTAGCGCTTAAGTCAATGGAGATGGGGATTAGCGTCTTGGTGGAGCTTATTAAATTGACTTAAAATGTTGTCGACTTAATAAGGTCGAAAAGGGGCCATGTCTACACTTGAAAAGTTGTCGACTTTTGTTAAGTCGACCTAATAAGGTCAACTTCATAAAGTCGACGTAACTTTTCAGTAGGAGTGTTGCCAGCAGATCAAGGGATGTGATAATTCCCCTCTATTCGGCACTGGTGAGGCCGCATCTGGAATACTGTGTCCAGTTTTGGGCTTCCCACTACAGAAAGGATGTGAACAAATTAGAAAGGGTCCAGCGGAGGGCAACGAAAATGATTAGGGAACTGGGGCACATGATTTATGAGGAGAGACTGAAGGAACTAGGCTTATTTAGTCTACAGAAGAGAAAACTGAGGGGGGATTTGATAGCAACCTTCAACTACTTGAAGGGGTGCTCTGAAGAGGAGGGAGCTAGGCTGTTCTCGATGGTAACAGAGGACAGAACAAGGAGCAATGGTTTCAAATTACAGCTGGGGAGGTCGAGGTTGGATATTAGGAAAAACTTTCTCATTAGGAGGGTGGTGAAACATTGGAATGGGTTACCTAGGGAGGTGGTAGAATCTCCATTTTTGGAGATATTTAAGGTCTGATTAGACAAAACCCTGGCTAGGATGATTTAGTGGGAGTGGTCCTGCTTTTAGCAGGGGGTTGGACTAGATGACCTCATGAGGTCCCTTCCAGCCCTATGATTCTATGATTTTCAAGTGTAGACATAGCCATAGAAAGCAGAGGGTCAACATCTTCACTGAGGGCAGCCTATTTTATCATTGATAACAAGAGAAGATGGCTGCCACCTTCACACGTTGCACCTACAGCTCTACCTGTAAAACTTTTGGAGACAGGAAGCCATCTTTAGTATGGGTAGCTTGGCTTCATTCCCATTCAAAGTAATGGGAAATAGTGGCCATTGTGAATGAATGTAAGTCCTAGTCTACACTGAGAGCTAAGGTTGACGTAATGACGCTTAAGTTAACCGTGTAGTGAATGTGTACACGCTCACATATCCGTAAAGTTGAAGTTTTGGATGCATTAAGTCCGCGTTGTAAAAACACCCCTGCAAGAGGTGTAGTGTTTTGTTTGATTTTATTAATTCGATTTAATGGCAGTTTAGACAGAATGCAAAGTTATTGGCCTCCAGGATCTCTCCCACAATTCCCTGTTCCTGCAAATTTGCATTCCGTGACCACCTCTACCTGTCCACATCATTGACCAATAGCTCCTCCCTTACCTGCAGCCCTGGGAACATTTGAATTCCCTTTCTTGCCCGTGCAGCATGGAGAGCTTTTCATCGGAGCAGGTAGTGGCATTCAAGCGCAGCAAATGTGCCCCAGCTTGGATCCATCTGAGATCCTAGATTTCATCAGCCTGTGGGGTGAGCAGTTGGTGCTCGCTCACCTCAGAAGCAGCAAAAAAAATAAAATCTATGAGAAAATTTCTTGTGGCATGATTGAGAGGGGCCACAACAGGGACACACAGCAGTGGTGTATTAAAATCAAAGAGCTGCAGCAGTCCTATCAGCGGACTAGGGAAGTGAACAGTCGTTCGGGGTCCGCACCGAAGACGTGTTGGTGCTACGAGGAGCTGGACGTAGTTCTTGGCATGACCCAACCAGCATGCCACCATGGAACATTGACACTTGCGAGGACTTCTGGGTGAATGATGATGACTCCATGGACGAGGAGGAGTTGGAGAAAGAGAAAAATGGGGCTTGGGAGAGTGGAGAGTCCCGGACAGCCAGGAGCTTTTCGTCATCCTGGAGCCTCCTGTCCAGCCGCAGGATGGCATCACTGATGGCGATGCAGGGGAAGGCACTTCTGGTGAGTGTTTGGTCTGTGTTTTGCTCATTTCAAGTTGCATTCCAGTAATAGCAGGCGAAGACAGCTTGGGGGGGGAGGAACCGGGCCATCAGCTCAGAGAAGGTGGGAGAAAGGCATAGCCCTGGGGTGTTGGGGAACGCAGATGGCCAGTCCATACAGTGGAGAGGACAGGGGGTTCCCACTGGAGGGGGGAAACTGTGGGGTTTTGCGGCAGGGCTGTGAAAGGGGTGGGAGGGGGGAGGCAGCCGCCACCACAGATATAACTTGCGGCATGTATCACTTCCCTGTCCCAGTGGGACTACTCAAACAGATGTACAAGTGGATGCTTTGGTTATCCTCCAGGGAAATGATCGAAAAGCTCTCACACAGATATTCACGAATCGTTGCAATAAGGTTTCCGGGGAGGCCAGATTTCTTTTCCTCAGCACGGAATGCAACCTTGCCCCACCACTCGATTAAGCTGCAGGCATGAGCGCAGCACACAGCAAGACAGTAAATGGGCCAGGCATGCCACCTGCAGATTGCAGCAGCTGTTCCCTCTTGGACAGCATGACCCTCAGGAGTCTGATGTCGCACATGGTCACCTAGGGAAGATGGTGCACAGTCACCAAACAAGGAATCCCATCCCATCCCTTCACCTCCCCTCCCCACCTGAAATGGGCTCTGCACAGCGCATTGTGTTTGTTTCTCCGCCATGCTACCTCTCCTGTTCCCATTGTTTGGGGCTGGGGGTGGGGCGGCAGCTCACGGTGATGATTGTTTGCCCCAAGCTTACCATCGCATGGAAGGCACTCGGAGCTGTGTTACCAGTCGCTGTGTTTGGCTCAGAGTGGAATGTGTTTTTAAAAGTACAGTCTGCAGCAATCGGGGAGTTCAAGGAGGACTGTATGATTCCTTGCATTTCTTTGCCTGACCTAACAGTGGGACCTGTGTTTTTCCATTCCTTACAGTGGATTCACCAACCGTGGTGAACCAACTCCCGCAGAGCGCCTTAACCAGATAAGGAAGAGGAAGCATAAATCTCAGGATGACATGTTCGCTGAGATCATCCACTCCTCCACAGAGGCAGAATCAGAGATCCATGCTTGGTGGCTGTCCCTGTCTGAGGACAGAAAAGCAGCACGGGAGCAGGGCCACAAAATGCAGCAAGAGATGCTGTGGATTATGCGGGAGCAGTCCGACAGCCTGAGGCACCTGGTTGAGCTGCAGGAAGAGCTGCAGGTGCAGAGAGTTCCCCTACAGCCTCTGGAAAACTCACCACAAGTTGTGGTAGTCAGTCCCTCCCACCACTGACCAAGGAGGAACAGAGCCAGGCTGCAGTACACGGTTGCCTCGCCACCGTTGCATTCTGGTCTAGCCCTGTGACGATCCCTGAGAAGAAATGTGTGTCCACTGGCCATGCTCACCAAGCCCCCTCCCCCCCGCAAACCCATCAATTTATATTCATTAAAATAAAACGTTTTCAATAACGCTGTTTATTTTTGGTGACGCGTTACAATACATTGTGGATAACAGAATGAGAGAGGGGTGGTAAGGAGGGTGTGTGGTGGGGATTGAGTGTCCAGGGACAGCACGCACAAACTTCACTGCTGCTCATTGCTAAACCATGCTTTCACACCTCCCTGAGATGGATGGGTGGATGGACTGTAACGTTTGCATTGGGCTTCTCAAAATTTGCGGTGAGCCTTTCAGCCTCAACAACCCAGCCTTGAAGGAACCTTTCCCTGCATGCCTCACAAATGTTATGCAGCACACAGCAAGCAGATATAACTGCGAGTATATTTTTCTTGGAGAGGTCTAGCCTAGTTAGGAGGCTCCACCAGCTCCCCTTTAAACACCCAAATGCGCACTCTACCACCATTCTGCACTTGCTGAGCCTGTGGTTGAAATGCTCCTTATTGGTGTCCAGGTGTCCAGTGTAAGGCTTCATTAGCCAAGGGAGCAAGGGGTATGCTAGATCTCCCAGGATTACGATTGGCATTTCCACATCCCCAATGCTGGATTTCTGGTTGGGGAAGAAAGTGCCCACCTGCATCTTTTAGGAACAGACCAGAGTTTCTAAGGATGTACACATCATGAACTTTCCCAGACCACCCCACATTAATGTCTGTGAAGTGGCCCCTGTGATCCACAAGGGCCTGCAGGACCATAGAAAAGTAGCCTTTGTGGTTTATATACTCGCTGGCAAGGTGATCTGGAGCCAGAATGGGTGGTCCCATCGATTGCCAACCACAGTTTGGGAAACCCATAGCAGTAAACCCGTCCCCCATGTCCTGGACGTTTCCCAAGGTCACTACTCGTCTCAGCAGGAGTCTATTGATGGCCCTGCACATTTGCATCACTGCAGCTCCCGTGGTGGATTTCCTGACTCCAAATTGATTGGCAACTGACTGGTAACTGTCCAGAGTTGCAAGCTTCACAGAGCGATGGCCACACGCTTCTCCACTGGAAGAGCCACCCTCAGGTGAGTATTCATACGCTGGGGTGAGCTCTTTGCAAAGTTCAAGGAAAGTGCCTTTTTGCATATGGAAGTTTTGTAGCCACGGCTCATCCCACACGGTCAGCATGATGCGGTCCCAGCACTCTGTGCTTGTTTGCCAGGCCCAGAAATGGCACTCTACTGACTGCAGATGAAGCATTACTGCCTGCAGAAAATGGATATTATTCTGTTTGATGGCTTCCAGAAGGGTGGCCTCAGTAACTTCACATGTTTCTGCACTACTGATCCTGCTGCACTGCTGGAAATACTGCAAAACAAGCTGAGATGTGTTTGAAATGTCCATGATACTGCAGAAATGAGCCAGCTCCATGCTTCAAGTGGAGAGAAATGGTGCAAAAACTATATCCTGTTTCTTTGCAAGAAGGGCGGGGAAGGGGACGCATTGCCTCACAGGAGAATAAGACACAGCGCTCCGTTACACTGTAGGATGGCTACCCACAATGCAACACTTCTACATTTGAACTGTTAGCAGTGGGGATGCAAGAAGCCAGAGCAAGGCGTGTAGTGTGAACATGCTCCTCTGCTTTTATGAATTTGGCCTCTAAAGGTCTAATTTAAATCATACACCAATCTAGACATGGCCTAAATGTTCACATGAATGTTGTGGGATTTGATGAGATCATTAGAACCTTTAAAAAACCCTCATTTAATATTGTCAGTCTCAGAAATATCAAAACAGTTGGCTAGTCTATGCTTAAGACTTATGTATATGATTATTCAGTATTTGTCCATAAAGAGAGGACAATTTTAAAAAACCATTTCCAGAAAATATTGCGGGCTGGAGGGAAATTTTTTACAATCTATTTTCAACACTTGTGATTTTATTGGGAGTCTTGCAAGAACTGGGTTTTTTTCCTTTAAACCCTATAGTACTGAGTCAAATTAATATACCAAACTCTCAACTTTTATTTAAAAAATGTATTTAGCCTTCAGGTTTGCGGGGGTAAGATGGAAATTATGAACCCTAAAGGTTTTAAAGGTAGAAGGCTAACAAAAAGAACCTTTGAAATCTCATGATTTTTTAAAACTAATTCAATTATTTTGGGGACCTCTTGATTTACAGTTTTTGAATGCCTGGGGTTAACCATGTTATTAAATAAAACTATCTCACACATGATATATTTTAAATTAAGGGAACAGCATGATAACACCTGTGATTACCGTATATGAATAATGGATAGATATAAATAACAAAGAAGGGGGTGGGAGAGATTATTTGGGATAGTACCTATGAGCATAATAATCAAATGAAATTAAGAGAAATTTTGGATGACTAACCAGAGAATCGCCCTGACAATGAGAGCCATTAATCTATGGAATAAAAGTTATGAAAGCACCATATTTTGGAATACTTAACACTCAATGGCATTGCCAGCAAGGTAGATTTGATGAGCTATGAGTTCCTTGCTCTTTCTCACTTCTAGGATTCAGTGATCCATAATTTCACTTGAACAAAATTTAAGAACTAGTTTTTCCAAAGACTTGCCCAAAATGTGTGTGTAGAAACAGGTAGTTACAAATATAAAATATGCATTTGTACAGGTAAAATGGGCCTGGTTTTGCACAAGTGCACATTTGTGTGGGCAGTCACTAATTTTGAATGCGCAATTGTTTTTTGGCATGTGCATATTATGTAACTGCGTCTTAGGAATTTAGTTTTGATAATATTACCCTGCATGTACTCATTCATGTTTGTGAATGGTTGCTTTCCGCAAGCTGCAAAAATTTACAACCATAAAATTGCTCGGTATTTGAGATTGCACAGATACATTTAATTCATATAATATACTATTGTTTTCTTTACTAGTTATAAGTAATAGAAATATATGTATGTGTTCTTGTGAAATAACACTTTTCCACTGCTGTCTTTAACAATTTTGCACCAAGTTTGGCTCACTCAACTCAAATTATAGTAATTGAATTACCAATACATGAAATTCTGCATGAAGTTGGTCAACCATTTTCACTGTTGCCATTTTATACTTCCACCCCTATACCCGCTGAACATTTTTTAAACATAAATGGACATTATTTTGCAATCATGAGTTTGTTAATTTCTTAAGGTACAGTTACATGCTATTTATCAAAACAAAAATCTAACCACATATGAATTTCAAATAAGTTTTATTTTGAGATTCATTATGCTAGTGGGGACAGCCTTATTAATACAGTAACAAACTAGCTACATTAACACAAAGTACATAAAGGCCCGGAGAAACCTTTTATGGATTAATTATTTCATTCTAATGGGGCAAGATTATGTAGCATTCAAAAAACCCCTCCAGTCATCAAATCTAGACATAAAAATGTCAAGTAAGTGATGACAATTCCATCCACTTCCCTGCCTTTCTTACTATTTAGTTTGCTGCAGATTTAGCTCATTATTTCTGTTTTATTTTCTTTGACTAGGATAAGCAGATTCCTCCTTTCCCTTCTCATAAAATATATTGAGTATCTGTTTAGAGACAAGATAGGTGAGGAAATACCTTGTGTATCTGTAGTTCTTTATTAGGTTTCATTGAAACTTCTTTTATTATGATTACACTTTTGGTTCTTTTTTTCTTTAAGGTTTTTCTCTACCCCATCATTTTGGTCATGCATGGTATCCTCCTCCATATGGTTCCCAATTTATTACTATCTTTAATTTATTATCGTTCCAATTGAATGCACAGTTTGAGCTATTATCTCACCCATGTGCTGAATGTTGGGGAGCAATTCTAAATTAACAAGTAGAAATGGTTTATTCATTTCTCTTGCAAGTTTCCAATGTACTACTTATTAAATGTCCAAGAGAAGATGAGGCTTACAAATTATATAGAGTGTTTATTTTCCTAATGTATTGGCCAGACATGCCCTCTTTGTACCCACAAAGTGCTTTGTGCACGTGGAAAAGACTGGTAAGGAAACAGCTCTGTGGATAAGCCATCTATCATTTGTCAGTGGAAAATGCACTCAGTAGCATATGGGTTGGGATAATTATCATCTTTAAAGTTGTAGGCGTCCAAGATGGCCACAAACCAAATTTGTGTGAGATGCTGGACAATGGGAAACTCTGTCCTGTCTACAAATTTAGAAATGCCTTATTTTAAAAGAACTTGTTTCCTGCACTAAGGGCCTGATCTGGCAAACTCTTACTCAGGTGAGAAATCCCATGGACTTTGAAAATTGCTATCCTGTCCATTCCTCCCATTTCTTTTGTTACTGTAGCATTTATGAGGTAGATACAAAAGACTAAGATTATAAAATATGTTAGGCATGCAATGTCATTTACAGAAGTATGGGTGCAGTCGAAAAGGTATGTGCCCTATGACAGGGACTGCCTGCAGAAATTGACTGCCTGTAAACACATGGAGGCAGTCCTGGTATTTTGCACATGCAACTACCTGAGCCACATGTGCAAACAGTAATCACTTGCACAAATTAGGCATATAACTGTACACATATTTTTGCACACATGGTTGCAATCCTAACCTTTTTTGAAAACCTGGCCCCAAGTGCATCTATGTGACTATACAGTTGTTGCTTGCTAATCTGTATGCTGTCTTTAAACTTCTTCCTGAAAATGGCTGTAGCCCACTTTTGTGTGATATATACATTTACTTGGGAACACGGTAGACAGTATTGTAGCACAAGAAATGTCCAGAACTGTCCAGCTGTTCTACTTACATATCTGTATCCATCTTTCTGGTCTATATATGATGTTTTTGAGTTAGACATGCAAAGCAGAGATATGACTGTATTTGGAAGCAGACTGGCTAACCTGGTGAGGAGGGCTTTAAACTAGGTTTGAAGGGGGAAGGTGACCAAAGCCCACAGGTAAGTGAAACTGAGGGAGACCTGGGGGAAGGGATAGAACTTGGGGGGTGCTGGGACTGTAACAGCAGGAATAAAAGAGAGGGTAGTTGGGACTGGGGGGGGGGGAGATCAAATAATTGTTTTTTATTTCCTAATGAAGTCATAATACCTCAGGCGAGTGGGGAAGGAGGACACCAGGAGAAATTGCAAGGAGGAAGATGCTACAGGAGGGAGAATCGACAGGGCAAAGTAGGGCAATGGGCCCAGTATCTTAGGTGTCTGTACACAAATGTGAGGAGCCTGGGAAACAAGCAGGAAGAATTGGTAGTACTGGCACAGACAAGGAACTATGATATAATTGGAATAACAGAAACATGGTGGGATAACTTGCATGACTGGAGCACTGCCATGGATGGATATAAATTGTTCAGGAAGGACAGGCAGGGAAAAAGGGGGGGAGGAGTAGCGTTATATGTAAAAGAGCTGTATGACTGCTCGGAGATCCACTATGCAAGTGGACACAAGCCAGTTGAAAGTCTGTGGGTAAAGTTTAGAGGAGAATGCAACAAAGGGGATGTTGTGGTGGGTGTCTGCTACAGACCGCCAGACCAGAAGGAGGAGGTGGATGAGGTGTTCTATGGACAACTAACAGAAGTTTCCAGATCATCACAGGCCCTGGTTCTTATGGGGGACTTCAATTATCCTGATATCTGCTGGGAAGATAATACAGCAGTGCACAGGCAATCCAGGAAGTTTTTGGAGAATATTGAAGACAACTTCCTAGTACAAATGCTAGAGGAACCAACTAGGGGCCTTGCACCTCTAGACCTATTGCTCACAAACAGAGAAGAATTGATCGGGGAAGTAGAAGTAAATGGCAACCTGGGCAGCAGCAACCATGAGATGGTAGAGTTCAGGATCCTGATCAATGGAAGGAAGGAAAAAAGCAGAACACACACCCTGGACTTCAGAAAAGCAGATTTTGGCTCCCTTAGGGAGCTGATGGGCAGGGTCCCATGGGAAGCTGATCTGAAGGGGAAAGGTGTCCAAGATAGCTGGCTGTATTTTAAAGAAACCCTGTTAAAGGCACAGGAAGATAACATTCCGATGTGCAGAAAGAACAGCAAATGTGGACGGCGACCAGCGTGGCTTAGCAGGGAACTCTGCGGGGAGCTGAAACATAAAGGGAAGCTTACAAGAAGTGGAAGCTTGGACAGATGACGAGGGAGGCGTATAAAGATATTGCTCGGGACTGCAGTGATAAAATCAGAAAGGCCAAAGGACAACTGGAGTTGCAGCTAGCAAGAGATGTGAAGGATAACAGAAAGGGGTTCTATAAGTATATCAGCAACAAGAAAAGGATCAGAGGTGGTGTAGGTCCCTTACTGAAAGGGGCAGGCATCCTCGTGGTGGATGATGCGGAAAAGGCTGAAATACTCAAAGATTTTTTTACTTCAGTCTTCACAGGGAGGGCCAGCTCCCAGGCTAATACACGGGGTAACGGGGAATGGAGAGGAGAGCGGCCCTCGGTGATGGAAAGTCAGATTAGGGAACACTTAAAGAAATTGGATGTGCACAAGTCCATGGGGCCAGATGAACTTCATCCGAGGGTGCTGAGGGACTTGGCGGAAGTGATTGCAGAGCCGCTGGCCATTATTTTTGAGAACTCGTGGTGAACGGGGGAGGTCCCAGAGGATTGGAAAAAGGCAAATATAGTACCTCTCTTCAAGAAAGGAAAAAAGGAGGATCCGGGGAACTACAGACCTGTCAGCCTCACCTCAATCCCTGGGAAAATCATGGAGCAGGTCCTCAAGGAATCCATCCTGAAACACTTGGAGGAAAATAGAGTGATCAGGAACAGTCAACATGGATTCACCAAGGGCAAATCGTGCCTGACCAACCTGATTTCCTTCTGTGATGAGATGACTGGATTTGTGGATGCGGGAAGAGCCGTTGACATGGTACACCTTGACTTTAGCAAGACTTTTGATACAGTTTCCCACAGCATTCTCGTCGGCAAGTTAAGGAAGTATGGGTTGGACAAGTGGACCGTAAGGTGGATCGAAAACTGGCTAGATCAACGGGCTCAGCGGGTAGGAATCAATGGCTCGATGTCTGGTTGGCAACCAGTAACGAGTGGAGTGCCCCAGGGGTCGGTCCTGGGGCCGGTTCTATTTAACATCTTCATTAATGATCTTGATGATGGAATAGACTGCGTACTTAGTAAGTTCATGGATGACACCAAGTTGAGGGGAATGGTAGATACTCTGGAGGGCAGGGACAGGATCCAGGGAGACTTGGACAAATTGGAACACTGGGCCGAAAGAAACCTCATGAGGTTCAACAAAGACAAGTGCAAAGTCCTGCACTTAGGATGAAAAAATCCCATGCACTGCTACAGGCTGGGGACCGATTGGCTAAGTAGCAGCGCTGTAGAAAAGGACCTGGGAGTTATGGTGGATGGGAAGATGAATATGAGCCAACAGTGTGCCCTTGTTGCCAAAAAGGCCAATGGCATATTAGGCTGCATCAGTAGGAGTATTGCCAGCAGATCGAGGGATGTGATAATTCCCCTCTATTCGACACTGGTCAGGCCGCATCTGGAATACTGTGTCCAGTTTTGGGCTTCCCACTACCGAAAGGATGTGGACAAATTAGAAAGAGTCCAGCGGAGGGCACCAAAAATGATTAGGGGGCTGGGGCACATGACTTATGAGGAGAGACTGAAGGAACTAGGCTTATTTAGTCTACAGAAGAGAAGACTGAGGGGAGACTTGATAGCAACCTTCAACTACTTGAAGGGGTGCTCCAAAGAAGAGGGAGGTAGGCTGTTCTCGATGGTAACAGAGGACAGAACAAGGAGCAATGGTTTCAAATTACAGCTGGGGAGGTCAAGGTTGGATATTAGGAAAAACTTTCTCACTAGGAGGGTGGTGAAGCATTGGAATGGATTACCTAGGGAGGTGATAGAATCTCCATCTTTGGAGATTTTTAAGGCCTGGTTAGACAAAACCCTGGCTGGGGTGATTTAATGGGAGTGGTCCTGCTTTTTAGCAGGGGGTTGGACTAGATGACCTTGTGAGGTCCCTTCCATCCCTATTATTCTATGATTCTATGACTGTGTAACTGCTGCTTGGGGTCATGAATATATGGTTCACTTTTTCTGCCCTTTGGAGTAACCTCATCTGTCACCACTAATAGAGGCCTGTGCTACCAAAATTAGGAAAGGGCTGTCTACTATTAAAAACAAACAAACAAACTCCTAACCTTGTAGAAAGATCTGGGTTATATTCCTGCAGAATGTTTCTGAAGTCCCCTCCATTTGGTGCAAACTGACAGAAGTATCTTTTCAAGACAGGAATAAAAGCCGTCCCAATTTAGGATGGTTCATCCCAGGTCAAGAGGGTACCTGCACAAGTGCCTCTCTGACATTGGAATGGGAAGACAAGGAGGTGAGAGAAAGGGGTGAGAAGTGGCAATGGTTGCATTTGCTGTGCACAAATGGATGAGGAATAATGAATAGAGCAGCGAATTCCATCAAAGGGATTTGCGCATGACTGGGTTATTAGGAATATAAATATCTATGTAGCCAATATTTAAGGTCCAGAGTGGTCACTTAACCATTGAGCCTCAGTTTCTCCATCTGCAAAATGGGATTATTACCTACTTTAAACAGTTGATGACAGAAATTGTTTGTCAAGCACTTTGAGATCCTCAAATGGAAGTAACTAAAACAGAGCAAAGTATCATTATTCATTAAAAGAGCCACATATCAGTTACAAGAAGAGTATTACTTTGGGCTCTTGTGTGAATTAATATTTAGAGCCTGTTTACAGTTATGAAGAGCCCAGTTCTGGTTCATTCAATGCTGTTAAACCTCTTGTCCTGCTTCTTAACAGGTGAACGCCATTCATTGTTTCTTTATCATCCTCCACCAATCCCCACACCAGATCTGGAGTTATTACCTATTTGATATCATTGATCTTCCCATGGCCCTGCACAGCCCCAGATGTCACGGCAATGGAGTCTGGGATAGGTATGAGAAAAATAATCACAGGCTTTGCAAACCAAGGGTTGAAGCTGACTGGCTTTTCCAAGGTTCCCAGATGGGCTTGGCTTAATGTTACTGGCATTCAGAGAGATGGATTCTCTGATGGAAAATGGCATGGGTGCAGGACTGGATTATCGTGGGGGCTAAAAGGGTTGAAGCCCTGGGCCCTGGCTGAAAGGGAGGCCCTGGGCTCCAGCTCCTAAAACTCTGGCAATAATCTGGTCCTCCCCTGCCCCACTCAGCACCTGCAGGGCTTGGAGAGCCTCCTGCCCTGCTGGCTTTGGTGAGGGGAGGCCAGGCTTCTGCTACTGCCCTGCCCCTGGGCTGGCTGGTCTGCCCTCAGGGGTGGGGCAGGCTAGTGCTTTTTCACTCTGTCCAGGGGACAGGGCCGGCTGGCATGTGACACAGCCTCCACTCCGGTGTGGTTGCACCAGGGGCCATGCCACGCGCCAGCTGGGCCCCCAGGGGCAGAATGGCCAGAACAGGGTGAGGGTGGGAGCACCCTCTGGCCCCAGGGCCCCCACCCCCAGTGATGGCCCGCCAGCAAGCTGCCATGCTGGGGAAGTGGGGTTCCCAGCGGGGGAGGGAGGCCCCTGGACTGGTCAATTCAAC
The DNA here is from genome assembly GCA_007922175.1 of Pelusios castaneus. Taxonomy (NCBI): domain Eukaryota; kingdom Metazoa; phylum Chordata; order Testudines; family Pelomedusidae; genus Pelusios; species Pelusios castaneus. Next base: position 1,858,287 of record ML685807.1, on the reverse strand, counting down.
TCTACATGGGTGTGGCATGGGGACAGTTTACTCCATCAGAGAAACTGGCCCACAGACATCCTGTATTGAGTTTCAGTGGGAGGTATTTTTGTGTAATTTAGCTAGTTACCATTGCAAATACAGATTTAACCCATCTGGCTGCACATATGTAGGAGGAGGGAGCTAGGCTGTTCTCGATGGTAACAGAGGACAGAACAAGGAGCAGTGGTTTCAAATTACAGCTGGGGAGGCTGAGGTTGGATATTAGGAAAATCTTTCTTACTAGGAGGTTGGTGAAGCATTGGAATGGGCTATCTAGGGAGGTGATAGAATCTCCATCTTTGGAGATTTTTAAGGCCCTGTTAGACAAAATCCTGGCTGGGGTGATTTAGTGGGAGTGGTCCTGCTTTTTAGCAGGGGGTTGGACTAGATGACCTGGTGAGGTCCCTTCCATCCCTATCATTCTATGATTCTATGTAGTTGTTCCAAATTGTCATTTTTGTTCCCACAGTAACTGCCGCTTCATTTTCAGAACTTACATTCATGAGAAGAGTTGTACTGTGGTACTGTGGCTTCAGTTTCATTAACTGGTTTCAAAATAGGTTGCTAGTGTTCTCATCTGGTGGGTTATAACAAAAGCGTGTATGGAGAATGTTAAAAGATCACAGGATTCTGGTAAATGGTACAAATTCTACATAAGCACATTTTAGGCACCCTCTTTATCTCTATGCCAAAGCTATCTTTATTACAAGGCATGCCAAAATTTGGAGACCTGGCCAAAGAGTGTATAACTTGGATCATCATTAGCAAATAGAGGGCAAAGAAATATTTTCACGAGACCCTGGAAAGCTGACAGACAGCTGGAAAATAAGGAATAGACTGTATTTACAGCAGGTGCTGCCTCATTTATTTGTAATGTGCAATATGATTAAAAATATTTGGAAATAGACAACAGTTCTAATTATGTGCCAAGTCTTGCAACCCTTCCTCATGTATGTAGATCCACTGAAGTCAGTTGGATTACTCATGCAAACAAGGATTTATTTAGATGAGGGTTTGTAGGAGCACTCATCTTGAAGGATGGAGATCTTATTTATATTGTGATTTGTGTTTTAGATTGGCCTTGGCCTATTATTAGTGATATTTGTGTACACATTATACATTTATGTAGTATAAATGCTTGCTTGTTACATGGTATGTGTTAAATTTCATTTAAAAAAAAATTCAGCAGTTAGAGAAGGAATAGAGCTGAGTGCAAAATAGTGTTTGTAAGAATATACTATCTATTTTCTTTGATATATTAAGTTTTTTAGGAAAAATATTCCTTTATATATTATACATTATTTTTTGTCATAAAGATTGAAAACAGGTTTAATGAGATAATTAGTTTATTTTTCTTTTCAAATGAAAGATTTACGGAACAAGTCAGGAAAATTGTGTGTGGGTTGATATTTTATGTTGTAGCTACTTATTACTCAATGAGTCACAGTAAGTTTCCAGAGCCTACCACACCTTAAGGTTAACCTTGCTCAAACCAGACAGTGAACTATTAGCAAAGGTATTTTGGATGATTTATTTCCAGAGTTTTGTTTAATTGAAAATAATGTTTATTTTAAAAGTGTACCAAAACATTAAGACTATTTGGATTCTATTTTCTTGCAAATCTTTCCCTACCCAGTTTTTGTTCTCCAATAACTATTATAATAATAAAAAACAAAGCATTTTTCCTGTGCACCAATGCTATTTGATTGGAACATTTAGCACAGTCTCTTTGGAAAAATCTAAAATAAAATTCTTCATTAGTTTAAAAAAAAGAAAATGACAATATTTTCAGTGCACAATCATGTCTTAGCCCCATTACCATGCCTCTGATATGAAATGTGCAAGCAGTTATGCAATGTTATTGGAAATGTTGCAGTGAGGTCATGTTGAAAAGGGCCCTTAAAACTCTCAGAAATACTGTGTAATTAAAAAGGATCCCATCAAATGTTAGAGATCATGAGTTGCTAAAAAAGCAGTGTTTATGTTTTAATAGTTGGGGGCCATTCTATTTGTTGCTGTAGTTGAATAAAATTGAATGAATATGCAACATATTGCTTCCATGAATATTTGCTCAAATTGATTCTACTTTTTGTTGTAGTGGCATCCCAGTTGCATTCAGTTTTTGTGAATATTCTAGAGAATTAATTTACTAATTGAAATCTTAATAGAAACAGCAAATTTTAAGCAGATAGATGGCAGTAATTATAATAGCCCTCAGGCTGTGTAACATTTTCTCTTCTAAACCTCTAGTTTTCTGTGATTTCAAACTTCTTGAAACTTCCTCAAAGTGAAACCTCGAAGTGAAATTTTCTGTGTCTGGTCTCTGGTGACTTTTCAGTCAGGAGGGAAGGCAGGTTTTAAGCTATTTTTGAATTGTTTGAATGGTTGTTTTCCCATTACAAAATATTTTTTCAAGTTTTTCTTTCTGCAGCAGCCCCACACCAAAAAGGAGAAAATAAAGCAAGACTAATTAAAAGGTAAGGTAATGTTGTGAAGGTAGTGAAAAGTGTTTTCAGTGTCCTGCACCAGAAAGTGGGGAAAGGGTTCATAAATCAAAAACCCTTCAGAGTGTGAAAGAGGAAGGAGGGGGGGAAAACACTTTTTATTGTAATATGTGTAGAGAGAGAATCCAGTAATGACCTATATTTTTCTGGCTAGAAAAAATGTTTTTCCTTGCACTTGAAGGGCAAAGACTAGATGAGCTAAGTCTAATTTCTGTGATTCTTCAATATATTTTGTTGCAAGTCTGCTGTCAGCAAATGTGGTATACTAGTACTATTCCCATAGACTCCTTCAAGCTGCTTCACTGAGAGATGATCAATGTAAAATTTATTTTATAATAAGTAAACCAAGAGCCCCTGGCAACATTTCATTGTGGATGCCTGTTCCTGCCACAGCAGCCTATACAGGCACATAATTTTATTTACGTGACTGGTCCCACAGAGCTTAGTGAGACAATTTGCCTCAGTAAAGCATTGGACGTGTAGGTTTGCAGCTTCAGATTTCGTTTTAACTGTCAGACTAAAATGATCATGGAGTTGTTTCACTTGGCTGTTTTCAGTAGCTCTTGGCAAGACCACTTGAACTAGGGGCTCAAACTTTTTTGTTGCTGGAAGTATTTCAGGCTGTGATGACCTCTACCCCATGGCACACATCCCCATGTCATGATGACACCTTGCGGCTGGGGTGGAACTGCCTTCAGAGCACCCAGCGATCAGCTGCTGTTCTCTGGCCACCAAGCTCGAAAGGGCTCTGGCTGTCAGCCATGCACAGGACTGACAGCCACAGTACTGGCATGAAAAGAGGCTGACAGCTCATGATCTCCCCACACCTCCATAATAACCTCATTACCCCTTGAGCGGTCTCAACCCAGTCTGAAAACTCCTGACTTAAACCATATGGGAATTGTGTTACAAAGGCTGAAAGAAGTCAACTTCACTGTCAAGTTCTCCAGATGTAAGATGGGAGCTGCAGAAGTATCTTATCTAGAAGACAGAGTGGGAAATGGGTTGGCTCACCCAGATCCTTTAAAGGTAGAAGCCATTTTGCCCCTCAAACCAAGAGGCAGCCCTACCCCCCACCCCAGACCTTGATCCAGCCCTATCAGTGACATTCCTTCCTCGCAAGTTTTGTGTTGGGACTATGATACTAGCAGGCCAGATATTTGCTCATGCCTAGGCTGCAGGCATTAGCTAAGAGCTGACAATCTCGTAACTGGAGACCAAACCAGTTCATCTGTATGTTAGTTTGGCTCAAAATAGGTATTAGTGTTATAAGAATGTATTTAGTACTTAGACTCCAGGAAAAGTTTGTAAGTTGCTGCATGCATTAATCTCACTTGTAATGTGCCATAAGAAAATATGCAAGTTTTGCTTTACAATTTGGGAAACCTTTGCTCTTAAATTGTGAACCAGGCACAGGAATTGTCCCCCTCTCCCCATTCAGGACTATCAAAACCAGACAGGTAATCAAGGAACATCGCTATACAAAGGATTGGTTAATGGCCCTATCGCATCTTGTAATGAAGGAAATAAAACAGTGACAGGAAAATTTTCCATCTGTCTTCATTCTTTGAACTCTGACAGGACCAGAAACTCTAAACTGAAGCCAGAGATCCAAGGTTTTACCTCCTGGGCCTTCCAAGAAAAACCCTTTGAATTGACAGATCACTACAACTCTGTCACTCTTGTGACTTAGATGGCAACTCTTTTGCATGTATACATTTGCTTGCTTTAACCTGTAAATAACTCATTTCTTTTTCCTAAATTAATAAATCTTTAGACAGTTTATTACAAGAATGGCTACAGGTGTTGTGTTTGGTGTAAGACCTAGAGTACCAGTTGACCTGGGCTAAGTTATTGGTCTCTTGGGATCAGGAGTAACCTGAATATTGTGTTAATTTTGGTGTAAGTGAGCATTTATCACAAAGTCAAATTTGTCTGGGTGGCAAGATAGACTTGGAGGGTCTAAGTGGACAATCTGTGACTCCATAGTAAGATTGTTACAGTGATTTAGGCGTTTGCTTTTATTACTGATTTGGTGAAATCTAAACATAGAATACACCACCATTTTGGGGTGTCTGCCCTGGTTTGATGGTTCGTTCTGAGATGGGCACTCATGGTCTTGAGCCACCCTAGACGGTGTGACAGACCTCATGGAGAACCCACCCGCCCATCACCCCAAGGAAAAGGAAGAGAATCAACAACACCTCATAAACAAAGAAACAGCAAGTAATAAAGCCATCACAGACTAACAGAAACATGACCGGTGCACACAGACTCACTCTTGGTACGCCTACACTGGGATAAAAGACCCACAGTGTGGCCACAGCTGCCCAGATCAGCTGACCCAGGCTCATGGGGCTTGAGCTGTGGAGCTAAAATTTGCTGTGTAGATTTTGAGGCTCAGTTTGGAGCCTGAGCTCCAAAACACTGCATTTAGTGTTTAGACTCCATAAAGTGTTAGTAAGTTGCAAGCATTAATCTCGTTCGTCATGTCAGTATTTGGTACTATCAGAAAATACGTAAATTTTGCTTTACAACTTTGAAAATGTTTGTTGCAGGGTCCCAGAGCTGCCTCAGTCATCAAACACGTGCACAGCAATTTTTCAGCATGGAGCCCAAGACACGAGACAGTTGATCCAGACCAGCCAGGGTTCTTTTTTTTAAATCCCTGTGTACATTCAAAAACTAAGGAGTGTGTGACCAGCCAGTGGCTAAGGCATTCACCTAAACTGTATGAAATGCAGGTTTGAGACCCTGATTCAATTGAGGAACTTGAAACTTCATCTCCCATAGCCCTGGTGAGTTCCCTGACCATGAGGTTATTAGTGTGTTCTGAGATGGGTCTCAAATCTTTCTTTGCTTAGGAATTCCATTCTCCGCTTGAGAAACCAGCAGAAGTTGTATCAGAACTAACCTTTTCCCAGAAAAAGTCTTGGTTTGACAAATGGATGTTTTCCGAAGAAAACATGTCATGTTGAAAAAATGTTGTGTCCAGATGTACTTCTGAATTGGCTTATCTTTTTCTATTGCGCTTCTTCCTCTTCTCGAAATCACGGGTCATTGCAGCAACTGCCCCTTAAATGTAGTTCTCATTGTGGAAATGTGAGCACAGGAGAAGAAAATGGTTTGAATGAGGCCATGTCTACATTAAGAAGCCTACAATGGCACAGTTGTATCAATGCAGCTGCACTCTCATGTAACTACTCTATGCTGACGGAAGGGAACTTCCCCATCCTCATAAAAGAACCACTTCCATGATAAATAAATTGGTTAGTCTTTGAAAGTGCCGTAGGACTCCTTGTTTGTTTGGCTGACCTAGACTAACACGGCTACCCCTTTGGAAACTCCACGACTGGCAGTAATGGTGTCAGCAGGAGAAGCTGTCCTACCAACATTGTGCTGTCCACATTGGCTCTTTTGCTAGTGTAATGTGTTTGGCTCAGCAATGTTTTTTCACACCCTTGAGTGGCATAAATTATACTGTCAGAAATGGTAGCCCTCAGTTTTGGTCAGCGATGGGCGGTTCAACTTTGGGTTAGTACTTCAACTTTTACTATAGCTTTCAGGTTTTTAATAATCTCCTGGCAGTCTGGGTAGAGGAAACATCTTTAGAATTAGCAGAGGTTCTGAATGTTAATGAAGAGGCACTGTGTACAGTGATTAGGAAAGTACATGGTATAAATGTATACAGTATTTACTCAGTGATTAGTTTCCTGATAATGTTATAACAGGTACTGTCTCCCATAAGAATTGTTATTGTATATCCAGGGCTGGTCCAACCATAAAAGTGAACTAGGCGGTCACCTAGGGCGCCAAGCTTTAAAGGGGCACCAAATTAGATGGACGAGAATTTTTTATATATATTAGCTCTTATAACATGTGGGCTAAGGGATGCCAAAATCATGGTTTGCCTAGGGCTCCAAAAACCCTTGGGCCGGCCCCATGTATATCTAATAACAGTAACTCAGCTGCTCATGCGGACATTGCAAAAATATTAATTGTACTAGCTTCCTCCCACTGGTGTACCAGAAAGTAATGCTGACTTTGGGGAGGCTGGAGGCAGGAATTCACCCTGATGGTGGAAGTATTTCAATATTTGGCTTCTCCGAGGTGCTCCTGCAGTGAGGGACTTCTTTAATCTCCATTCTCCACCAACAATTCCGTAGCAGCCCCGCCAGCAGAGATTGCAGCAGAGATTCACTGAATCAGTATATCCCTCTGCTGTCCTGGATGTATCCCTCTTCAGCCAGCCCCACGCACCTTTGAGTGGGGCTGGCTCTCCGGATGACATGACTGTGGTCATCTTTTGTCATATACAGCTCCTTTTTGCCAGGTTCTCTTTCTCCTATTACTAAAGCACATGTTACTTTAGTATCTAAGTGCCAAGCAACAGTTATGAAGAAAGGGCCTGATCTAGTGAGCGCTGAGGTCAATGGAACAGAGCTTCCCCAAAGCTGAAGGGTGTTTAGAACTGAAACTGCAGTTTGAAACCATCCCTGTTTCTACTAACATGGATAGAACAGTGTTTTAGCAACTTACCCTTCCAGTTTTATTAGCAGAGACTCATTCTAAGCAAATTGTCTGCTCTCCTTTCTCCTAGAGCTTTCAGCTTTTTTCCAGCCTCCCATTTGCCAAAGAAAGTGCCTGCAGGTGTCTGACAATATAGTATACAATTTAATGCAGCTCCGTACAAAGAAGTAGCTAAAACTAAATTTTTATTGGCTAGGAAGTGAATAGTTTTACTAGAGTGTCGACATGCCCCCCTGCTGATATCGACACAGAGGAGAAAATGAATGGGAAAAAAAAGATAAGGCTGCTAAGACAAGTGGCTGCATAACTTATAACTGAACCAGGATTGTTTACTTGGTTCGTTTTTTAAAACTAATTTCTGGTATGTTTCCTGCATCAATATCAGCAGTGGCCCAAGTTTCGGGAAACAGACTGAGCATTGGTTAAGTGGTTTGAGAAAGATCTCATAATAGCTTACATTCTGAACAAGTGAAACAAATAAACATATGTGTAGTTTACCTCCCCAGGGGCTTTTTATGTGGACCCCCTGCAGCTGATGATGGAGTCAATGTTTAATAGCAGTGTGGCAACGACTCGTATGCTTTGCTGCGTGCCTGAACCTCGTCATGTATGACTTTCCATATGATGAGAGGATAAGGGAAAACAGACTGAGTCCAGCCTGATAATCTGTGGGCACTTCAGACATTCCAGGAGTGCCTGAAAAAGAACTGCAAGAGTTGTGGAAAAGGAAGGAACAATTACAGCACAGAAACACCTACAACCGTCTTGCTTCACAGTGGAAAGTTAGAGATTTTGCATTATTTAAAAACTTCTCTTAGAAGGAACAACAAACTGCGGAGTGAAGAATTTACAGAAGGAAAGCAACAGAAACCTAATTTTCCCTTTAAGGAACTCATCCGATTCCTACTGATGTCCATGGAAAGACTCCCAATGACTTCTCTGAGAACAGAATCAGCACCCAACTGATTGGAAACAGTGTGGGCTGATCAATAAAAACTCTTCAGGAATTCTCTGTTTTGAGCATGATGCAGCATGGGTGATACCCGCTGCTCTACCAGTAAACTAGCTCAAATCATATTGATTTTTTCCTTCCCACTTTCAGATGTCACCCTTTTCCCTAGGGCAAAATTTCTGTTCACAAAAAGATGAGCAACAGTTAGAGACCCAACTTGTCTCTAGTAGCGTGGGTTTTTTTTTCTTTTCTTTTCTGTGTTTGTCCTAGCAGTAAAATTAGACCTTTGGAATACAGAAAAGTAGAATGTGACTTCAATGTTCACAATAGACTTAAAAATAAAAATGTATACATTTGTACATTATAATTACATTTAGAGGGGACAGCATTCATGGTTTCTAGTGATAGTGACTTGAAAATTATTCAGGGGTGTGCGCTCAGTTATAAAATTCTCAACTAGAGGCAGAAGAAGCATAGAATGCCTATCTCATTCAGACGTCACATTCAGACAGGAAACTAAAGGTTTGTGTCATGAATTTGTGATACATTAATGTAATATATACCCCTGGATATAAAGCCAGTAATTATCCAGGGAAAATGTTTATACTAAGGTGCCCAAAGACCTTATTCTGCAGTTGGTGCTACATGGTAGGACCATGTCCTAAATTATTTGACTTTCCAGAAGTGTATTAATCAGCTCCATTAAGGTGTGTGTGTGTGTGTGTGTGTCCATCTATCTATATTAGACATCAGTTACAGGTATAAATCTATTCTGATGATCCTCATTTTAAAACTGAATATGAAACATTTCTGTCAATATATTTGTCAATTAGAAAGTTAGATTTTCTTAGAGTTTTGGTTACTAGGAAGAGGTGGTTAATTGTTTCCAGGCTGTAGAAAACTCGGGTCATTTAATAGGATGATGAAGATGAAACCTCCAAGTTCCACTACATTCAGAAAGGTCAGGTTGAATGAATGGGTCTAAATATAATTCGCTGTGTGACACACATCTGTAGTTTTTTGGAAATAATATTGGAGGAGCACTTATATAAGCATGGATTTGTGAACAATTTCATCAAGTGACAATGACTGGGATAATCATCTTAAATATTAGTGATTTATCTCGATAACCACAGAATTGTTAAGTCCCGGTCATGTTAAGATTGAATGTCCCATGTTATTCCTTTAATTGGAAATTTCCTGACATCATGGGCCCAGTTCTCAAGTCCAGCCAACTTTTTTTGCTCAACATAGACCCTGATTTACTCTCTCTTTCTAGCTCTGTCTATTGGGGCTGCTCTAATTTACACCTGGCTACAATGGTCTCAAAGGCCCATTCTGGCATCTGAGGGAGTGATATTCTGGCCATCCTTTTCTCCAGAATTGCCACATGCCTAGGTCTGAGAAAGAGATAAATGGGCACAGATATTTGGCAGCAGAATCAGGCCCAAAGTGTCAGGAAATACATGTTCCCCTGCAAAAATAGGGTTTGGAATAGAATGGAACTTTTCACCTTTCATCCTCTTGAGGCTATTTGAAGCCAGTGCAAAAGGTCTGTGGTGCATCTGAGATTTGTGTCTAAAATCTGATCCTTAAGAGTGCATTAACAATATAAGTTTTGATACTTGCTGCTGCAGGAGAAGGATCAGACCCTTAGAATTTTTGCCCTGACCAGGCCTTTTAAAATATTGACAGAATGTTGAAAGTGATTGTTCTTGGTTTGGCTTGTGTGGCTTTTCTTAGTCATGTCATGTCCTGAACTAAAGCTCTTTGAGATTTCTCTTTTCGGTTCTTTATTTATCGGTCTCTCCTTCATCCCAGCATCTCAGCTGCATATTTTAAAAAAGCCATTTCTAAGTGTGCAGTAAGCCCCTTTCCTGTAAGGCATCATAAATATAACTGATAAATGATAAGAGACAGAACATATAAGATAGTCCTAAATAGTGGTATCAAGTTGCCTTACTTTCCCAGAACTTTTTCTTTGGACAAATACACAAGGCATTGTCTGGAAACATTCTTAGAAGGATCTGTCCAAGTTCACATCTAGTTCACAAGGGGCTGGATATCATGAACCATGAGAAATGGTTATTCTGTAACGTTCATAAGCATCTTGTGATATGCTGCAATGATAAATTGCTCCTTTTTTCATCTCTTGAAAATTAAAATAAGAAATGCCTCTGTTATTGCCACAAAGTTTTGGTGATCTAAATTTACAACATGGAACAATTATATATTATATAATAAATAATTAGCTCTCTCATGTGAAGCTGTCTACAATGTGGTGCAGATTCATTTGAAGATGTTGATTGGCAGTTTAAAATACGGACTCTGTGTCCAACTTAGATAATATACATTATATCCTGAAGTCCTTCCTGAGCTCTTATCCTGAGAAACTCAGCATTGCTTAGTACTTCAGGATGTGACATTAGGATTTTAACACAACATCTTACAAATATAAAAAGCTAAGGACAAAGTTTCCCCTAGTGGTATATTTTATAAGAAATACTGCTAACAACTTATTGTTTTAATACTTAGCCGAGACGTGAACAATGTAGAGATTTTACCCTCCATTTTGTTTATGATCCAAAACGGATTTATTGTAAAATGACAAAAGTCACCTGAAAAAGTTTTTTCTCCTGAGAAATGTGTATATAAAATTGTACATATTTTGACTGACTCACTCTGCCCTCTCATGTGGTACTCCCATTGTCTTGCACAGGACAGTTCATGTGCTTAAATTTGAATATGAATGTAAGTTTTTACAGCCTCAGGAACTTTGATTTTAAGCTTTTTAGGACAGGAACTGTGTCTTCTTATATGTTTGTACAGTGCCTAGCACCATGAGGCTTACATAACAGAAATAATAATAAACTTAATGAAGCATCCCTATACAGCCAGTGCACTATTATAAGAGAGAGCTTGTAAGTAGCTACTACTGCTGCTAAATCTCTTCATAAATGATGGTGAAGGGTGTGATCCAAAGTTCACTGAAGACAGGGATCAGTCCCCTCTCAGTTGAGTGCTCGAACCACTAGACTATGGAATAGTCTACTATTCATCTCCTTTAATCTGCTATTGAAGTTGTTCCACTGTAATTAAATAATTGAATAAATTGGGCCAGTTAGACTGACTCTATAGCCCAGTTGTTAGGGCACTCTTTCAGAGGTGGCAAATCCTGTTCCAATCCTTTCTCTTTTTGGGGGGTGGAGGGATGGAGATGGGACTTGAACAAGGGGTCTCCCACACCTTGAGTGAGTGCCCTAGACTAAAGGCTATGAGGGAAGTTCTCCTCCTCCTCCTCCTCCTTCTCCTCAGTCTAAGGAGCCCAGTCCAGTGGGTGACCTCTGAGCATGCCTAGTGGAACAGGTCCCTGCATGCAACTGAGGTGACTGAATGCCTATTTTTCCCAGTTTGTGAATTGCTCTGGAGCTCAGACAGGGGTTCGGGTGCCTGCTCTGAAACAGCACCTAGGTGCCTAGAGGGAGGCAGCAATGCACATACCCAGTGGCAAAAACTTAGGCATCAAATGATTTTAGGCACCTACAGAGTTAGGCAGTAGCTGAGCGGGAGTTTTGCGGATTGCAGTGGTGCTAAAAAGCAAACCTTAGGTGCTTAAGTATCTTTGTGGATTATGTCACTAAGAGGGGGTTTTAAGAGCAGTTCCTATAATGAGAGCATCTGCTGCTGCTGACCAGTGATGGAAAGTAAACAACAATGAAGGCAGTCTTGACCCATCCATCGATATGGCTAGTGTTGAGGATGACTCACATTCAGCAGACTGGTATGAAAGGCTATACCACAGAGAGTGTACTTATTGCAACTGATTACTCAGTGGTGAGATGAGCTAAGTTCAGTTGCAAGTTTTTAATACCGTGTCACGGCAGTTGATGTTTCATTGCTGAATGGCTAGTTTTACTGTTTAACCTGTCATTTTTTTAAGATGAGGAAGACCAAAAGGTTGAAAAACATTGTTTATAAATATCATTTCATCTGTAGCTGTGTGGAATGGCAAGTCATTTCAATTATGTTCAACATTTACAAAGGTTGAGGACATAAATCACACAAATAAAACTGGCATCATATTGTTTCAAAATATCACCACATCAGAGGCTCAGCTGGCATCAGGAACCATGGCATTAAATACAGAATCTCATATGATTGCTTAACAGAGCAGTTGCCTCCTTTGCATCTCGATTTTTGTCCTATTTGCAACTATTAGATTTAAATAACAAGACTCTCAAAGGAGTTTAGGCATCTAACTCCAATTGAAATCAAATGTGCCTAAATACCTCTCAGGATCTCACTCTTGTTATTCATATTGAATAGTTGCAAATCTTAGGATTCCATATTGCCACCCATCATGGCAACATCTGAGTGCAGACCCTCCAGACTAGATGCTGCTGCAGATCTACACCGATTTTAAAACCCTTCATCTCATAATCTATCAGCATTCCGATCTCAGTCATAGCCTAAACGGCTTCTCAACTAGTTCAACATTTAAAAATCTATGTTGCTAAATGTACAAAGCACTTCCTTCTGTCGGGTAGATTTAATGTACTGAATGATTTCTTGCCGTGTTTCACATTCTGCTGCCCCAGGTGCTATTGTTCTGTGGTCTCCAAGACTTACCCTCAGGACTAAAAGAGTTGGTTATCAGATGCCTATGGAACTTTTCTCATGTGAACACAACCACCCAACAACTCAATGGCTTTGACAGATGTTTTTGTCGTTAGACCAGTGAATGCATTTCTCTGTCTTCTCTCATATGGGGACTGAAGTCAGCATGGTTAAGTCTGAAACCCTGATGATTACAATCAGGAATGAAACTCTGGCCCAATGAGGTTTTCCAAAATGTCCCAAGTGGATTGTACTCAGGGGCAAAGGGTCCATGCTAGATAAACTCATTAGTGCCTGCGCCAGGGTTTCTGAGTCCCCACTGTGCCCTCTTTGACTGTGGGTTTTAAATATGTCATGTATTTAAAGATATATTGTTTGTGTCTTTGTGTTATTGTGCAATTGTGGCAGGGCAGTAGCTCCAGTGGAGAGCGGCATTCGGTTTAGTGGCCAGTCCTGTAGCAAAGTATTAGTAATATAGAAATATGCTGCCCTAAGTGAAATTTTATTTTAACATAAATGGAAAGAATCACTAAAATACGTTTGTTTGTTTTTTAAAGTTGGTGATATTGAAAAACAATTAATAAAAAATCTTAAATCAGGGATTTTTATAGTTTGACTTTTCTCCTCCCACAATTTCAGCCTCCTTTTTTGTCAATAATAAGAAAGCAATTAAAGTCTTTTAATTTTAAAGTCACAGAGTTCTACTGTGTCTAATGCTAAGGCATAAATTAATAGTATAAAGGAAGTTTTATTTAGGATTATATCTTGCAGTTGATTTTACACAAATGACTTTGATGGGAGTCTCACATATGCAAACCAATAGCAGGATAGGCTGTTTAGAGTTTTAAAATTCCTTAAAAATCAAAATAATGTGGATTACAATTTGTTCTGAATGAATTACACTGTTGTAAATCCAGAGTAACTCCATTGACTTTAGTGGAGTTACATAGGGTTTATTCGTGACCGACTTTTGACAAATATATATATATATGTATATATAATTTCTAAACCATCTTTTCTAGTGCTGTGCAAAATTAGTTTTGGCTATGAGTTTACTTGTGGAAAATGATATTTTAATGAGATTCCGTGAATACGACAATAGCAGTATTATCGTGCTCATAAGCAAACCCAAGAGTCTGTAATTGAAAAAAGAAAAGTTTAATTTCCATCTCAGCACAAAATTGTGAATTTTCCTCATGCTGAATTTAATCATTTTTGTGGTGGAATGACACTTGTAAAAATTATAAATGTTCTCATACTACCTATCTGTAAAATGGGTATAATTCTATTTACTAACCTTTTAGGAGTGTTGAGGCTAATCCGTCAGCTTTTGTAATGTGCTTTGTGATCCGCAGGTGAAAGTTGCAAATGAAAAATATGCTTATGTCACATTATCAGACATGAGGAAACAACTGATATTCTTCCCTGAATTTACAGTCTCATAGAATGGTGGGAGCCACAGCTGCTGTTCAACGAGCAGCACCAACTCCAGAAATGTCCATCTTTGTGTGGCCCGGAATTTGTGAATATTTTTCAGATATGGAGCTTTATTCTCTACCCATACAATATTGTGTTTTGATCAGTGGAAGCACTTCACCTGGGTAAGGCATGGTTTAAAAGAGGCAAGATTATTGACAGAGCATTTTTTTTGGCAAGGAACTCTGGAATTCATCCTTTCCTTGCCCATTCTAGGTAACATAAATCTGTTGATGTTTACAGAATATTAATTTGTAAATGCCCAATCATATTCTCAGAATTTTGGAAACAGATGTGCTGAAGAGTGATATATGTGGGCTTGGTGTTTAGGCTTTGCTTTTCAATCGTGGTTGGTTAGTTCTTGGTTTTGGGGGGGTGAGGAAAAGCAGATTTGGTTTTATTCTGGTTTGTACAACTGTGTTTGTTAAAAGTGCTTTGTGACTTGGGTAGACACTGTTTTCCCCTCTTGCAACATCATTGGTTTTACCTATTAATTTTATTTAGATTTATACTCTAAGAAGTTACATATGAATTATAAAAGATGCATGTGCAGTCCTGGCAATCTTTTTTTATTGGGGGGGGGGGGAGATGAGGGGTTGAACACAGATTTACTCTAAACTTTTGTGATCAGATTGCTGTATAATCTATATAAAGTGTATTGAAACTCTCACAAATCCTCCATGTGACCATAAAAGTAGTTCCTGCGGCCATATTTAATTTCACAGTCATAAACATTATTAGTTTAAAAGTCAGCTTATGTCCCATTTTTTGGTATCCCTCTGGATTGCCACTAATGCATCCATTCTGCTTTATAGGAGAACCTCAGAAGGGGAAACAGATGTAGGTATAAGTATTAAAAAAAAAAAAAAAAAAATTGCCAGAACAGTGTCCTTAATCAGTTGCCATAATACCGTATTGCTTGTTTGACTTTCTTTTTCAAGAGTGTGGTTACTGTTACTTCATCCCTGGAATGTTTCCAAGAGAAATGAAGGATTGTCCACAAGATAATTACCAGTAAGTCTGACTCTTCTCTGTGTAGTATTATGTGCCACTGAAACTTGCATTCAATGTCTGAGCAAAAATAATGATTTGTGCCTGAGGAATATTGTTTTCAGAATGCATCACGCTATGATTTCTTCAAGGAAATTTTCCTGATGTAGGAGTGCAGTAAAAATGGTGTTGCTGTACTTTTTTAAATGGTTGCTGTTACTTTTTTTTTTTTTTTTTTTTTTTTTGAGTATAGGGGTATCCAAAATATGATTAGCCCTTCTAAACATAGGAAGTTGCAATCTCTAGTCTAAGGATATACTTCTCAACAAAGGAGAAATAATGGTATTTGTCTTGTACTGTAACATGCATAAACTGAGCAATGCCTGTTGTGCAATGGCCGAGCTAAGCTTAGTGCCCTCCAGAGAGGGCTTTATGTCCTTTCTAGATTATGTGGCTGCTGGGAACTGGTTTAGTCCCTGATGTAAGATAGAGTTGCCCCAAGGTTGATCTAATTTCTGCCCTGTCTGCAATTATCACCATGGGACATCCAACAGCCCAGATAAAACCAGAGAGCAGAGCTAACTCTCTGACCACCTTCTCTTCTAGTATATACCATTCTTTAACCCATTATACCCCTGTACTGGAGACTATGGAAATGGTAGCTGTAGATATAGCTATGAGAATTAGAGTTCAGTTAAATTGAATTACAAAAATAATATATTTGCTTGATGGGGATTGGGTAGCATGGAAAAGTCCCTTATCAGCAAGTAAAAGAAAGCTGTGAGACTAATAAGCAATGACACTATTAATAAGTTTTGCACTTTTGCGCTGGAGTGAAGTGCTGTTCATTGTGAATAAAGGTGTCTTGCACTAAATCAGGGGTGTCAAACATGCGGCCTGTGGGCTGGATGCAGCCCGTGACCCTCTTCCATCAAGCCCATGACTGTGCTCCATGGGACCACCCTCTATCCCTAACAGAGAAAGAGAAAATGTGGTCTCACGTATCCAGTGTCCGTGATGCTGTGAGAGTGTCAGGTCTCATGATGTCACAGAGTGCTGGGTATGCAAGACTGTGCTCCGTGAGACCTCACTCTCTCCCTAACAGAGAGAGAAAGAGAGTGTGGTCTTGCGGAGCACAGTCTCATATACACAGAGCTCCGTGGTACCACAAGAGTGCCCTAGTATTTTGATTTATGGTATGTACGGCCCACTTGAAGAACATTTAAGTCAAATCTGACCTGCCATAACAAATGAGTTTGACACCTCTGTGTCTGAATCAAATGGTAAGTTTTACCATGGATTTCTGTCTGTCACTAGTTTGAACTTAAAACCAGTTTATAAAAGAAGTCATGATCTATATGAACAATGAAATGAGGTGCTCATCTCAGTTCAATTCTAAGTAGGTACCTAGATTACAAAAAACAATACTCCAAGTGGCAATCACAACAGAGGTCCAAGCGTGAATGAGCATTGAAAAAAAACTACCTTCTTTCTTCTAAAGAGGATTCCTGTTAAATCCATATTGAGACACATTTTTGAGTTGCAGCTTAGTTAAATTGCAATGTTACTTGCCCGCATTGTTCTGTAGATCGTGTTTAAGGTAGTCCTAACAATGTATTTTCTTTACCAAGTTGACACATTTTGTGCATTTACGTATAGATCATATATGCCGTGTTTAATGTCTTGGTGAAAAAAATTGTGTCAAACAAAACTGCATTAAAGAAATACCTGACTATGATCAATTTCTACTCCCAACTTGATCACCTGCGGTGCCACAAACTTTGACTAGCACTCAAGCCTGAAGGGGCAACAATATGGTTGAAAAATTCATTAGTACCATTAGATTTTGGAAATAGGAGAAAAATAAGTTGCAAAATAAGTGGGTAAATTGGGAAAAAATGTTAAAGAAAAAAGTTCTAAGTTCGTTTGTTTATTTTTGTCTCATCATGATTTAGACAATAGGAATTGTTGCTCCAACATTGATGGGAAAAGTCAAAATGTGCTCTCAGCTAACAAAAACTAACATGCAAATTAATGCTATTGCATGTGTAAAACAAAATGGGATTTTTTTTCCATAACCCATTTTCCATGTGTTGTAGATGGCCACAAGGTCAGCTTCTGTTTGCTTCAATTGGTATTTGCGCACACATGGTCACATAAACTAAACACTGTAGAAATACAATACAGAAATACAATACAGCATGGCTTTGAACCTTCCAATGTTTTGCATAAAACCACCACACATCAAACATCAAGAGCACAATGTATCACCCTATCTCAAAAACGCAGGCTAATGAAAATGGGCTTCATACATTGTGATTTGTGAAACTCAACTACTTTGTAGGAAGAAGCATAATTATGTGTACTAAATATCTGTATTTAGAAACCAGATAAAAAGAAGTGACATTTTGACAGTCTGTTAGGCCATAGAGAAGATGAATAGTTTGTTGGTATTTTGACAAATGGTAATTGCATCATTAAACATGTTAAAGTGCAGTTCTACTTTGAAAAATTATTATGTAAAGGTGGCACCTTCTTCCTCAACAGATTTGCTCTCTGTGTGCATGCAGTCATTTATGCTAACTTTAGTAACCAAAATACATTTTTAACACTCAGTTGAGATGTACAGATGAAGAGCACTGTGAAGGAACTATGAATTATAATAAACCTTACAGTGTCTTTGGTTAACAATCTGTATAGTGGGAATAATTGCTTCAGAGTGGGTGCATCTACACTTACAAGTTAGGTCGACTTAAGGAGGCTTAGGTCGACCTAAGTTACTCCATGTCCACACTGGGCTTTCCTTAAATCTACTTAAGCTGTTTCTTAAGTTGACTTAATTACACCTAGTTTTAGGTCAACTTTAAGGCTTAAGTTGACTTGTTAAGTCGACTTAAGCCAGTGTGGATGCCCTTAAGCCTGTGCGGGGCTGGCTCTCCCTGGGACAAGCTGCAAGTGGCTTGCCTGTCTTGGGGAAATCCAGCCCTGTGCGGCTGGCTCTCCCTGGGATGAGCCGCAAGTGGCTTCCCAGTCTCAGGGAGAGCCAGCCCTTTGCGGCTGGCTCCCCCTGGGGGGAAGCCGCGGCTCCCCTAGTCCCCCTCGACGTATCCAGTCAACTTAGAGAGTCTAGTGTAGACTCTTGTGTAGACTCTCTAGGTCCACTTAATAAGGTCGACTTAAAGTCGACTTAAGAAAGTCGACCTAACTTTCTAAGTGTAGACATAGCCAGTATGCCCTGCCAAAACAACAGTTCTTGGGGAGAGTGGGCTGGGTTTTTGTCTGCTTAACAGTTCTATGGATGATTTGTAAGCAATGTTCAATTGAAGGCCCACCTGCACAAGGCCACTGTTTTGAAACTGTGCCCCTGTGTATCTGTGTGAAACCCCATGTTCAGTGGTGCAACTGAAAACAACCATTGGCCTACAAGATCTTAATTAATGGGGGGGGCAACAAAAAAGCCAGAAATATACAGAGCTTGGCTTTCAAAACTGAGGATGAGTTTGCAGTAGGGGAAAAAATACCCACTGTTTTATTTGTGAACTGAACACATTTGACATGAAATCACTGAGTCAACATTAACTGTGGAAAACATCCACGTCATTTCTTGGAGTCGAACTATCCTTTAAACTATTACATGTTTAGACAATAGTGGTCTCCATTTATACTGCACACTCCATTTGAGGGCCTCAAAATGCTTTTAAATACTAATGAATAAAACTTTTCAAACTCCCCATCAGGTAGGCAATTATTCCCACTTTACAGATTGTTAGCCGGAGACACCATCAGGTTTATAGTAATTCTTAGCTTTCATACACTGCTTTTCATCTGTAGATCTCAAAACACTTTAGAAAGCAGGTACGAATCATTATCCCCATTTTATAGATGGGAAAAGGAAACTAAGGCATCAAAAGGTGAAGTGACTTGGTTATGGTCAAATGGTAAATCAGTGACTAATCTGGGACTAGAACCAAACGTCCTGACTTTTAAAGTCTATGCACTAACCATTAGACCAGTTATAATGAGGTAGCCCTTTCAGTCTAGTTCAGCAAAACAAACAAGGAGTCCTGTGGCATCTTTAAAGACTAACAAATCTAATAACAATTTAACAATTTAGAAACAACTTAATACATTTGTTAGTCTTTAAAAATGCCACAGGGGTCTTTATTCATTAGACCAGTGTTTCTCAATCATTTTGATAGCAGGGACTGGCTTGTGCTTTCCTTATCTGTGTCATGGAAATCTCAGAGGCCAGAGTCAGTCATTAAGAAACACTGCACTAGATAATGTACCTTCATAATTCTATTCTTTGGTAGGACATACCAGATTGTGAAATTACACCATGCAATTACATACTAAATATGGCGTGCAATTCAACGTTACCAGAGTAGATGCATGTTGAACCTACCAGAAGAAATTGTAATCTCTGAAGATACGCCATTGATAGTGGATCTAAACCATATTGGATTCATATTCCTGAGTCTCAACTCCCTACATGAATCAGGCTGAAGTCCCCTCAGCTTGCAAAGATTTTTGGTCTCCTGGGCTATGTCTACACTTGCACTTTTAAGTCGACTTAGTGTGTCTACACTTAAAATTAAAGTCGACTTAAAGGGGAACTTACAAAGTCGACCTAGAGCGTCCACACTGGATGCTCTAGGTCGACTTTGTGGGGTTAAGGGGACCTTGGGCAGGTCCACGGTGGCGGGGGGGGGAGCACCCCCTGTGTACAATGGGACAAAGGGGGACAGGGACCCTGGCAGGGCAGAGCCCTGTGTGTGACACTCTGGATTTAGGGAAGCATTTATGATATTATTTTCTATGGATATCTCATAAATGCTATAATCCATAGGAACTATGTCATGTTTGGTATCAATAGAAAGGTAGTCATTTGCTGGGAATGATTATATAGTTTATGTCTAGGAATTGTATTTCAATTAGAAGTTAAGAATTTGATGTTATATCCATACTTTAAATTGTGTCAATCTGGACAAATGTCTTAGACGGGAGGGTGTGAACAACCATTGTCTCCTTAATGTTTAGGAATTTTCCAGGTAGAATGGTCCCAGGGAGTATCCTGATGAGCCATTGAGGACATAAAGAATACAACCATTTTATCCTTAATGGCTCATCAGTTTACTCCCTGGAATCATATCACCTGGCAAATTCCTAAACATTAAGGAGACAAAGCAGGGAGGGCATTGGTGTAGTCCTGGGGTAGCCCTAAGTCGATTTAGGGCTACCCCAGGGCTACACTGGCTTAATTCGACTTTAAAAAGTCGAATTAAGCCTTAGGTCGAGTAGAAAGGTGGTTTAATAAAGTCGACTTAATTTTCATTAAGTCGACTTTATTTTCCTTAAGTCGACTTAAGCAAGCTGCTTAAGTCAACTTAAGCAAAGTGTAGTGTAGACGCAGGGCACATTAAATTCAGCCAAGCTTAAGTCAACTTAATTTACCAGTGTAGATGCAGCCCTGGATGGAGACAGGCCAACCTCATTTTGAAACCAACTGCCAGTGGCTCAGCACAGTTTTGTTTATTTTCTAATGGTGGTGAGCAAAAGAGCCCCTTGGCAGATCTAGAGACTTTTAAGGAGGCTCCTGCTCCATGATGCCCTTGAACTTCAGTTTAGATGGCAAATTTCTGTATTCTTTAATTTACTTTTCCCTCTTCCTCTTTAATTCCGGAATGCCCAGTGCATCTTCTCATATCATTAGTTCCCTTCAATGCATTTAGCTGCATAGCGGCAGCGCCGGATTAAGACATTTTGAGGTCCTAACCTATGTCAAGATTCAGAAGCCCCATACTATAAAAAAAAAAAAGTGAAAAAAAGTGTATTACATTATAACAGAAAGGGTAATGAAAAAATAAATGATAAACTGGTATATTTGCATATATACATAGGCAAAGATGCAACAAAAAATAACTAAATAAAGCATACATCTTTCAAAAAGCCTTATTTGTGTTATCAAATACCTTATGATAAATCTTCTTAGTTATCGCCGACATATTTAGAGGCCCCTTATAATGTGAGGCCCTAAACCATGGCTTATTTGGCTTGTGCCTAAATCTGGCATTGCATTGCAGAAGTCCTCTTTGGATAATCAGTGCACGTTTGAGAAGCAGTTAGTTCATTTGCACCTATTTCAGTGGACGATGGGTTATTGGCTTCCTCGTTTCCTTCGGGCACTGATTCTCCTTTAGTGCTAGGCACATTAACCCCCTCAATGTTTCACCAACAGAACCAACTTTTTAGCATGCTTTGCAGCTAAGACTCCAACAGTTATCCTGAAATACTAAATTCTCTGTCTAAGTTACTAGCTCCGGCAATTTCTTTTGCTACCATGGAGACTGTTCTCTTGGCTTCCTTCTATGTCTCTTCCTTTTTTATATTTGTCTTGAGTAATCTTCAGAAATGAAGAGTTCTTCAAGGCCATATTAGGGTCTTCCCCAGAACTAGAGATGCTACTAGCTCTTTGGAAAGAGCTGAGCACTTCAGATTTCTTGAGGTCTCCAAACATATGTCTGACCTGATCTCAGCCTGGAGGGCTTCAAAGGCACTTCAAAACTCTTGCCAAGCACAACATCCAAAGTGCAGCCTTTGAATCATTGCCTGCTTGAGTGAGGTATTGACACAGCAAGGATTTGCGGTTTGGGGTACCTGCACAGAACCTTAAAACATCATGTCCAATTTCTTTTAAAAAAAAGAATGGTTTTTAAGTTCACGATGTCCTTTTTAAATGTGTTGATAGAATTGCACAGCAAAGCTTACAGGCAACTGCTTGCATGATGTGATTTTGGACAGTACTGTTAATTACAGCCTTTCATGAACCCAGAAATTGCAGGTCAAAAGATTCAAATCTAAATTCATACCCAAGCTTACATTGTCGGTTTTCTATTTCATATCACTACACTTTTCATTTCACTTTTTCACGCTAACTTTTTGGGGGAGTGGGGGTTCTCAGATCTGTATTCAAGAATTGAAGGGCTCACATATAAAGGGAGGCTGATATTATCCATCAACTGGTCTGCCAATATGATTCTTCATCAACAACACATTTTACTCAAAAACTTGAAAGGGATCATTTATGAAACAATAAATGGACTTTCTCACAAAAACACATGATGGCAGTGCTTGGTTCATTAGCACACTGTAACGGGAAGGACAAACCACTCATTTCTCTGCACAGTGAAAATAAATAGGCAGAAGATGACTAGACATGGTGATAGTGAGTACTTAATCCATTCTTAGTGTGAGATGGACAAAATATTTCCACCTTAAGTGTGGAAGAATATGCTTAGAACCCACAGATAACATAACAGTCTTGATAAAAGGCCTAATTCTATACTGTTGCCTTGAGAAATGTTTTGCATAGCCAACTTATCTTCAGGCAGGTGAGGGAATATGTCACTAAGTCCAGAATTTGGCCCAATTTGTAGTTTACATGTATTTTTGTATTACAATGCTTGGGTGCCCACAAAATACTCTTACATCTGTACTAAGCCCTAACATTTTCCCACAATAATGTAAAATGCTTTCAGTGTATTTGTTTGACCTTCTGTGTACTCTCTTTCTTTGTTTGGCTAGCAAAACAGTTAGTTTGATGACCATTTTGTGTCAGTGCTGCTGTGCAGTAATTGAAAGTCCTTTAAAACATTTTAGGACCTATTTTTTTCCCCCAAAAGTCTGATTTAATTGCATGGAAGTCCATAATTGCATGGAAACATTAGGCCATGTAAACACCCAGAAATCAGGCAGATGTCTACAAGTCCTCCTTTGAGATTGCATTTAATTGTATTCACTATACAACTGAGGTGTAGCAAAAGAAGCTGGGAAGAAAGAACTTTTGAGGAAGGTCCTTAGATTTTAGGTGTTTAAGACTATGATATTTATCATGTCTGTAATGTTACAGTGTCTTAATATGTTTCATTCTATTAACATGTAATGAATATAGTCATAAAAACCATAACAATTTAACATGTCGGGTTTATGATATATGTCAGGTTTAAATTTATTGACAAAAGAGAGAAGTGGAACCACATTATCCATTTAATAAAATGCCAGGATTGTCACTCTGAAGCCTGTCATGTCTGTAGAGTCAACATGAAGCAATGAGAAGCAGCCACAACATGACTGAGAGCTCCTTTTGTTCAGAATATCACCAGGTTGAATCATCACTAGGTTTCGCAGTCTGTTACCACGCAACTTTTAAGTTCTTCACCAAGTTGTTTTTTACTAATTATGCCTATCTAATAGTAAGGCATGTAACTATGCCATACCAAGAGGCCTAAACCACTGTAATATCAGAGATCACTTAATCAATCACCATCCTTACCCTATAGTTAATTTGCATTCAACAATTTCATTGGTTGTATGGTGGATTACTTGGTGTAAGGGCCATATCTGTGCAGCCATCTGCCACCCATACAAATCCACACATCTCTTAGCACTCTTCTGACACAATTCAACACAACAAGGACACACAATAACCCCCAACATAACTCTAATAACTTTGAGCACAGTGATTAGAGCTCTCACCTAAGTGGAAGCACCTACCTCTAATCATGGCCTTCAAAAATTACCCTCTTTGAAATCATATACATCCTCTTCTATTCAGGCCACCTGAATAATTTGTAATATTTACCCCTTCAGTATTCAGTTCATCCTCCTGGCTATGTTCCTACTGTTACACTGATAGAAAGTCCAAGACAAAGGCAGAATATTACTCTCAATATCTACCGTAATGGAAGGAAGTACCGTCATTACTTACTCAAAATCCATTTACTTCAGACCAAGTTTGCCTTGAGTAAAAAACAATTAAAAACAGACTCAAAATCTTAGGCTGAAATAATATACAATGAGGATGCTCTTGAGTCAAGTGAATGTTATAGAAACTAAGCAGCACATTATGATATCTGCTCAATAATTACTGTAAAAATTCTAAATGTTAAAAGGTTTAAGCGAAAATTCAGGATAAAGCTTGAAAAGACGATCATTTACTTCCATGAGATCTGGATTCAGACCCAAAACCTTCAGCATTTTGGTCATTAAAATAACCCATTTTATACTGCAGCAAGGCAAACAGACATCTGGAATAATAGAAAAAAATGTTTGTTTGGCCTTTTGATTTTTGCTGCATTAACTAAAAATGCCTAAAATAATATCTTGTACAACAAAAATATTTTTTGTACAAAAATGCTACGAGAACTTTGACATCTAAAGTTTTAAGAAGCAGCTTGATCAGACATTGGAAGACTAGTTCTTATTTCATTCACCTGTATTCAAAAGTTTTTTTTTGTTGGTTTCCAAAACAATTATCAACTTATGCCTAGAGAGTTAAAGAATATAGAAATATTTATATTACAGAGTTAAAATGCAAGTTTTGAAATCAACATCTACTTCTCTGGGGGGTTTTAAAAATGTAAATATTTTTCTTTAGCAACAGTTACCTTTCTAATAGCTGACAGTATCAAATATGATTGTGTGGGATTGTCCATAGCTAGCCATAACATTTGTGACAGAGTCAAGCCAGAGGGCTACAGGGGGACACTGGAAGGTAGATATATTAGCCCCAGGCTTAGTAAATCCCTGTTTCCAGGGTAAGTAGGGCAGGGCTGCTGTAGGCCAATTAGAGAACCTGAAACCAATTAGAGCACCTAAGACCAGTTGGAGCACCTGAAGCCAGTTGAAGTACCTGACACCAATTAGAGCATCTGAGGCCAATTAGGGTGATTGGCCACAGCAGATAAAAAGCCTCTGTTGCAGGCAGCAGGGGGAGAGTGTTGGATGTGATGGTTGTAGGAGTGGAGGTTGGTGTGGAGCAATATAGAGCAGAGTGAAGAAAAGCTGGATAAAAGCTGATAAGTAGCTGTTGCTGTTAGCACCTAGAAGGTACAGTCAGACAGGGCAACTCGCTAAGATGGGTCTTAGGGCCCCAGACACCATGGCCTGCAGGGGAGAGTCCAGCTCCTGGGAAGAGGACAC
>ML685807.1:1817416-1832816 GCA_007922175.1 Pelusios castaneus | reverse complement strand
GCGACAAATAAATCTGTTAGTCTTTAAAAGTGCCTATAATTGAAAACAGGGTTGTCCAATATACATTCTCTATGCTAATGTAATGTTTATCATTCATATACAAAATTTGCTATGCACAGGATTTGGGAAGCTGAGTCATGGTTCCTCAACCCGTCAAGATCTAAAAGCTTATGACATAGTAAAGAGCAATTTCCTCATTTAAAAAAATATGATGACTGATTAGTAATTCACTTATACAGATATGATACCAGACATCCACATTCCCACAGATCAGAATATTTTTTTAGTCGTAGGCAAAATTGTACAGTCAGTAGGTAATATGGCTGCCTCCCACAAACTATTAGTCTTTATCTGCAATGTTTTTGCAAGACAGAAGCTATGCTATGTCTCAGTCTGCTGTACCTACTTGTTTCATACTGTGAGATAATGCTGCTCATTTCTGCATAGTCACAAGTTTACCTGTCAAATTAGTAATTTTTTTGGAATGCTATTTTGTTTTTAAATAAAATACAAAAATATAATTAAATCAATATTCAGACAAAAAAATCATACCCACAGCTCCGCTGAAGTAAATGGGGCTATTCACATGCTTAAGCTTAGACAAGTGATGAAGTACCTTGCTGAATTAGCACTAAAAATGGGAAGGAAGAGAAAGAAACTGTCTATAGTATATCTGAGTAAGTGGAGTTCAAGTCTAAAAACTAGACAAAAATGGCATTATGTGTTTCTATGTTTACTACCCAGATACATAAAGGTACTTAGAGGCCTAACCCCCAGTCTTAGGCCTTGTCTATACTGAAAATGCTGCGTCAATCCCCGTGGATCAATGCAATGGGATTGATTGAGTGGCCATTGTAGACCCACTCAATTGATCCCAGAAGTGCTCTCCCATTGGCTTGGTAACATCACCCTTCCAAGTGGAGTAACACTGCATTGATGGGAGAGTCCCTGCAGTAAGTAAGAGTAACTAAGTCAACAGGAGATATGCATTCTGCAGCACGCAGATTGTGCATCTCCCATCAGCTTAGCCCCGTAGTGTAGACTAGGTCTTAGGCACCTAAAGAGGAACTGAACTAACCACTGCTCAAAGTTATCAGGCATACACCATTGTTTGCAAGGTCTCCTCATCATCTTTCCTTTGTGCAGTGAGGCAGGCACCTATCTCATTCTCACAAGAGATGACTGAGGCACTAAGCTGCCTGACTCCAGGAGAGGGGCTTTTATTTTGAAAAGCTAGCAGAGAGAGGCACCTTCCTGCAGCCTGTATTTAGGTACCAATTTTAATGAGGGGGCAGGACTTAGGACACATCTCTCTTATCAGCATCTCCAGAAGCTAGCTTAGGTGGCTCCCCGCTTAGCATTCTGGCTTTTGTGAATGGCACTAAAGCTCCTCTCTCTTACCATTCAGTACATAAGGAGTTTAGGGGCCTAACTCAAGGGAGCCCATTGTGCCAGTAATCTTTCTAGGCATCTAAAACACAAGTGCTATGATACTTAGCATGACAATGCTAATGCCCCTTTGTGGATCCAGGCCATGGTGACTTCCTGATCAAATTTTCTCAGTTTACAATTAAAACTATGCTCCCACACCCAACTGCCAGTCCCACAAACTCAAGCTAGAAACTTAAAAGTCAAGTTGTGTCCTCTCTGACACACTTATCACTAGTAAAAAGATTGTGCAACTGGTACTTGGCAATAACAAAATTCAACAGGAATAAAAGTAACAAAAACAGATGTATGTCAAGTAAGTCAGCAAGTCTGATTTGGAACATGCACACGGAGCCAATCTGTTGAGTAAGAGAGAGTGATTTTTCCAACTATAACTGTGTGTTAACACATAGGTCAGAGTCTAGATATTAAAAAGTAGTTAGCCAGTCTCTTGAGAGGCATTGGTAATACGCACCAGCACCACATATTTGTAGACAATATCGTAAGCACCAGTTTTACCCAAACACTGATTTGTAGAACTCAATTACTCCACTGAAGTTTTAGTTTTGTTGGGCAGATGCTCTACAATGGGAGCAGAAGACAGGAGTGCAATACATCAGTGGGATTAGAAAGTCAAGGACTGGATTATGAGGTACGAACTCTGTTTCTTAATTATGGTGTAGTACTGACTGGTACTTGGCTTGAGAACCAAGCCTATAATAATATTATATCTTACGGCAAACTTATTGAAGGGGAAATCTGACTAAAGCTGACACTAAATAACCCTTGAAAATGAAAATGTCTGAACAAAATGACTTTTTTTATAGATTGGGTTATTTTTTTTACTTGCACGACTGTTGGTAGTGGAGGTGCTTTGGTTCTTGCTCTCAATGAACTTGCCCTAAATTTTCAATGTGCGGAACACCCCCAATTAGAATGCTTCATTTCATCTTCAAAAGAGCTCAGTTCCCATTAGTTCCCAAAGTTTAGAATGTCTGATGGCTTGCATGGGATTTTCTCTTCCGACCTAGAGATAAAGAATTCCATTTGGACTCTAACGTCACTCTCAATCTCTAGCTGGTATGTGAAGTATATTTCTCAACATCCTAATGTTTCTGTGATCCCAATTACTTTTTTTGTTTGTTTGTTTGTTTTTCTTTATGGGTGGGTGAAGAGAGTCAAGATTCAAATCTACTTCGCTGTTTGATGTCACATTAAAACTACATCTAAGCCTCTGCAAGGGCTACCAGACTTGCCTGCAAATATAATGGCTTTAATGGGTTTCATTTTCTTAATTTACCATGTACAGAATCAGTGGAAGAAGGGCCTGATCCAAAGCCCACTGAAGTGTCAGTCTTTCTGCTGACTGGCATAAGCTTTGGATCAGGCTCTAAGAGGGGAATCTGAAATCTAGATCTGACTAAAACTGTATGAAACCAATGTTTGTCAGTGCTGTATGGGAAACAAACAAAAGCCATATACATTGATTTTAAAGTTAATGCACTTCGTCTATAGGATAATTTGGTACACATGGATAGATCAAAGATATCTTTTTGCTCAGAAGACAGAGGAGTTTTACAATGAAGCCACAACAGCTGTTTTTGCTAAACTTGGTGCATTACTGACTGGCATGATGCTTGAGAACCAAGAGATAAAATGTATTGACGGGAAAATCTCAGTCATTCCATAGTTGTCTTTGCTATGGGAGGAAGCTGTTTGGCAGATGGGTGACAACTATCGCTTACATTGAAACCGGAAAGACCTATCTAAATGTCAGAAGAGAAGAAAAAAATTTCCCCTCCATATAGGATGTGAGGAGGGGAAAATAATTAAATTGGCCTTTTATTTGACTGAGATACAGTGTAAAATAGACTCAGAGCAACTAATATCCTCACAATTTTGCATGGTAAGGCATTTTAACAGTTTTTCTCATGTAAAGAAAACCAAGAAAAACAGAGCACTATGACTTTACCGATCTACTGACAAAGCCTGAGAAGATCTTATTTCTCAGCCCTTTGTCAAATTTTAAGTCTATCTAGTGGTAATTCTCTTCCTCCCATATAAGATAAATATGGGAAATAGTCTCAAAGGACAATAGTTTTTCATATGTGAAAACAAATTTTGATCTTTCTCTTTCCTTGCACTCTATTCTTTAGCCTTAACCTTCTGGCCACAGGAATACATTCTCTTTTTCTCCTGGTCTTTTACATTAGTTAGGCGATATAATATACGCTGAGACAACAAATTCATAATTGGTAGATTGCTCTGGACTTTTTTATATGTCTGGTAAATAATTCTTAAGTTTGCAGTGTTGTTGTAGCTGTGTTGCTCCCACCAGGATAAGGGGATGAGGTAATATCTTTTACTGAATTAGCTTCTGTTGGTAAACATGATAAGCTTTCAAGCTACACAGTTTCTGAGCTGGATGATTTCCCTCATCAGTCATTCTTCCCAGCCATAACTGACTTGCCCTCAGTCATAACTCCTACAGAAATACAAGATGCTAGTTTCTCATCTTCCTAAAGGAAAGTGTTTTTTTGGCAAAGCAGGTTTCTCACATACATTTAGTTTACAGAAACTTCAACCCCACTCTTTGGTTGAAGGACCCACCTTTCTCAGCTTGCAAGAGTTCTGGCCTCTTGTGTCTGTCTTGTGAAGGGTAACTTAGGAGTTATCTTTTCCTTCTCTTATAGTCCAATAAACCTTTGAAAAGCATCTATCTCAAAGTTCATTCACCTTGCTTCAAGTGGCAGGATGACCTCACACTGTTCTTTCCTTCCTGTGGTCTTCCTATTTCCCTGGTAATTTCTATGTAAATGGTGCTTCACCAGAGGTGTTGTTGCCCCCAAAATAGGTTTGGGGCCTGGTCCTGGACTTGATCCATCCCCTGGGGGCCTGATCTGTCCCCTGGGTCCCCCGGCTGGGGCCACCAGCCTCTGGCCCAGCCCTGGCCCTGGTGGGGGCCACATTGGGCCACCACTGGTGGCCAGACCCAACGTCCCTGGCCCCGGCAGGGGATGGATCAGGCTGGCAGTGGCCAGGCCCCTGGTCCCTGCCCTCCCCCCCGGGGGGACAGATTGGGCCAGTGGTGGCCTGGCTCCGGGTCCCCGGCCATGGCGGGAGCCAGATCAGGCCAGTGGCAGCCTGGACCTGGGTCCTTGGCCTGCTGGATTGGGCCAGTGGTGGCTGGTCCCCAGCCCCGTGTGGGGGCCATATTGGGGTGGTGGCCAGGCCCTGAGTCTTTGGCCCTGGTGGGGGCCACATGGAGTGCCAGTGGCAGTTAGGCCCCAGGTCCCTGCCAGACTCATGTATGTTAATACATACAACTCACAATGACATTAATCACTAGTGTGTCAGAGGTGTTCATAAAAGTTGTTCAATACACTTTTATAATACACGATATTGTGTACAATCAGTTGATTCCTTCCTTATCACTTGAGGTTAATCCCCCTACCCTCCCAATTTTATAGACCAGTAAACTTTTGCAGTGTATTCTTTGAAAAGGAAAGGAAAGAGCAAGGTTTCTTGTCATTGTCTTCTATTCGTTGGAGATGCCACGCTGTCTTCTCCTCCTCCACTTGTTACTTTAATAGCTATATAAAAATGGACCTTCGTTGTCTTTGCCTGAAGACTAGGCTGGTCAGAGAATCAAATACAGATTCCTCCTAAGGCTGAAATGTTTCTCTGACATGCCTCATTTAAACAATCTTTAGTAATAATTCTAGTATATATCCATAATTCTTAATACACTCTGCAAATATGTATATCATTTAAGAATATCAATGGACAATTTTCAAATAATACCTCACACAATACTTCTTTGTACAAAGATTATTATAGATGGGTGTAGGGTGTGACTACAGGACTGCTTAGGGTTACAGGTGTGAAGGCCTCTCACTGTGAACACTGGCCCTAGTTATCTGATAGTATGCTGGGTTCAGAGGCAAATACTGTAGGCGTTCCAAATATGAGGCTCTTCAGGCTCTAGCCCTTGGTGTGTTCCCAAGAATATATATATACATCAAATAAGAAAGATTTCTTGAATAGGGCTGCCAGAAAACAAATGTTACAAAGTACAAGCATGAAAACAGTGTATGATCATGTAATTAAAGACTATGCTGTTCATCGTCCTCTCTGTAAGCCAGCATAGAGGGGGATGAGACACATGTTGTCAGTGTGATTCATCAATGTTTGCTGACAGTTGAGGAATGGTGAGACTCAGAGTCTTGAGTTCAATCCCAGACTCTGAACGGCAGTGTCTTCTAGTGATCACAGACTCTTTTGCCCCCATCTTTGCTTAAACCTGACCCCTTCTGCCCCTTTACCCTCCAACCTGCCCCATCCCAGTTCTTCCTCTTCCACTGCTCCAGATCCTAATCCCAGTCTAGCCTCCGGACTATATATTGCAATCCCAATCTCCAGCCCTTGGGCTCCTCTTTCCATTTCCAGTCTCCTCCTTGCTTAATCAGTCCTCATCTCTCTCCTACCTCTTCATATCTAATCTCAGCTTTTCCCTCAGCCTCTGACTTTCCATCCTCCCCCTTCTTCCTATCCTCTGGGCTCCCATGCTCAGTCTCCTTACCCAGCCAATCCTAGTTTTTTCTCCTCTGTGGTTTACTAGCTCCTCCTTTTCATCCCCCAAGATTCCCTCTCCCAATGTACTTCCTCTGCCTCTCTGTCTCCATGTCAGGTTCTGGTCTCCTCTGCACTTGAGCCAGGCTGCTTCCTCTGCTCCCTGTCTGGGAACCAACAGTGAGAGCGCTGAGAGCACAAGAGCAGATAAAGAACAGGAATTTCAGTTTCAGTGCTTATTTTCCAGTGATCATATGGCATGTCTTGCAGCTGCCCCACTAGCTATCTGTGCCAGTTGACATTTATATCCTGCACATAATCATGATTTGGGAGCATTTGCTAAGATCATCCCTCAGAGGCCAGTCCTATGAGATGTACTTCGGAACCTTGCTGCTGTTGTACATTAGGTCAAATAATAATGCTTCTCTACCTTGCAGAGTGGTTTGGGGCTAATTTAATAATTGTTTTAAAGTGATTTGATCTCATAGGGTGCTTTAAGACCTACTATGTTTTTAGAGCAAACAAAAATGTACCTATGGGAAATATTTATCAATATGGAGAGTTATGATCTTTTTCTAAATAACTCCCCAGTTGCAGACGTTTTATCTTGTAAATGATGTACAGCAAACAAGTGAAAATGGCATATGGAAATTGCTCAAACCAGTGTTCTGTTTTTACTTATGCTTCAGACCTCTGAAAGTCATCTCATATGGAAAACTGTCTCAGAAGTTTTCTGTGGCCACCTAAGTGTCTGACATTCCCCCAAAATATTTTTCCATGCATGCATTGGTTTTTCAAAACAGAATTGAGGAAAGAACCAAGACAAAAGAAAAAGAAACACTGGTCATTGGTACAAGCAGCTGAAAAATTAGAACCAATTAGTGTCTGTTGCTGCATTTCTTCCTGCAATAAATTTTTCATATTTCGTATTTATCAGATTGTTTTAAAAGAGTCCACATCTTCAAGGATATGCTGTATTTTCAGGGCCCATGTACATGCATATTTTGGTAATTACACTATGATTCTCCATGCAAAACTTGGATTGGGCTGGTATCAAATGGGAATTCATCTTATATTATATTATATTATATTATATTATATTATATTATATTATATTATTATAATGTACGTAAGACTTTACAGAAGTCAAAATATGCATTACCCAGCCTGAAAAGCTTCCAGTCTAAAGTTTTTCATGACTGTTTGCAAGATGAGAACTACAGGCAATAACAACATAGGAAAGAGAGAAGTGGGACAGGAAGAGTGCCATTATGTGGTCACTTCAGAGGACAGTGCTTGTGTACTCTAAATCAATGATCAACATACAACAAAGTCAAAGGAAACAGAAGGTGCTCTGCTCTCTGAAAATCAGGTCAGCTATTTAGGTGTCTAAATATAAACTGAGCAATTTAGCTATAGGTGCCCAAATTTGAAATTAGTGGCAAAGGCCAATTTCAAGTCTCAAATTAATTTCACTGAGTTTTTGAAAAAAGTCACTGGCTGGCTTTAAAAATATAAACAATAGTTTTCCACTGATGGTTTTCTCTGTTGTAATATGCTCAAAGTCTGCTGTTTATTCAAATTCATCAATTTTATATATACAGCATGGAAGAATGAGCTGGATTCTATTTTGGCTCCCATATTATCAACAGGATTGTAAATAAGGTTTATAGGGGTGCAATGGGGTCAAGATTATGGATTCTTCTCCCAGCTTGACCCATGAATTACTGTGTGACTTTGAGCTAGTTTTAAAACCTTTGCATGTCTCAGGCTAACTGTTAGTAAAGTGGATGGAATAAAGACTAACTTGAAGGGATGTATTAAGGCTGAACGAGCTGATATTATTTATAAAGATTTTTTATATCTTTGGAAGACATGCTATATAACTGCAAAGTATTACTGTTATGCTGTGATGAGATAGGTTCTCTGTCCTGCATAAAACAATATTTCCTGGTGTTTTGCTATTGATTAACAACTCTATCAAAATCCTAACCATAATCCTAACCCACATCCATTTCCTCATATGTGTTTTGAATCGTATGCAATTGTGCTGTAAAGAATAATAGTTTAAACTGTCTATTTAACTTCCATAAAGAGTAGGAAGCATGAGATAGTATTTCCAACTTCAAATAGAGCTCCATCAAAAAACCTTTTGTTTTGTTTTTCAAGAATACATTAGAAATTTTCCAGAATGTTAGAAATATATGTTTATTTCATATGTAACATTTTTGTTGTTGTTATTTCCTGGTTTTCTTCCAAGACATCTTACCATTTATCTTGCCAGGACAGTGTGTGTTGTCTGACCACTTCCCCGTTGCAATTAAGGATTGAAACCACTTGCTTACGCACAACTGAGACCATCATACCTAACCCCAAAGGAGACCAGAAACTCCCAGCACACTGTATTTCCCAGGCCTGCCAAGCGACCCAGAGCATGGAAGGATGACAACATATCACATGGCTGTCAGATGGTGACAATCAAATGAGTGGAAACCTTTACAAAAATGATGGGCGAGATTTGAAATGTCTTCCTCTAAAATATATTGCAAAATCTTTAGCATAAGAGGGAGGCATAGTACTTGAAAAATCTGCCTTAAGAATTCAGTAGTTAGGAGTCTGTCCCAATTAAGTGAGGTTTAGTTGGAACCCTTACTATAACCCTATAGCATATGTTCAGCAATGAGTGTCACAGAACCACAGGCTTGCAATGAGCTAATTTTAAAACAAAGTCTATATTAAAAGGTCACAGTCTTCTTCTCAAAGCACTGGGTCTTTTCTTACCTCACTTTCCTGGGTCTGTGCTTTAAGAGGGGGCATCTAGCCCAGGTCTCTGGGGCTATGTCTACATTTGAAAAGTTAAATGGACTTTGTTAATTCGACTTAACAAGGTCGACTTTAAGTCGACTTAAACTCAACCTTATTAAGTCGACTTAACAAATTGCTACACTTTAAGTTGACTTAACAGCAGAGATAGCTGTTATATTAGCTTTAAGTCAACTTAATGAAGTCGATTTAGCGTTAATCCCCATCTACACTGGCCTTAAGTCGATTTAAGGAGTCGATTTAAGGCTTAAGTTGACCTAAAAGGAGGAGTTATTAAGTCGACTTAAACTTTCCTTAAGTCGACTTAAAGAAATGCTTAAGTCAACTTAAGAAAAGCCCAGTATGGGCGCAGCTTTGTTTAGGTCGACTTAAGCGTCCTTAAGTTGACCTAACTTGCCAGTGTAGACTTGGGAGCGGGGACAAGGCCTAAAAGACAACAGTCAGGTAGCATTTCATATCTCCCTATTTTTGGAATGGGAAATATGATTTAGCTCAGGCCCCTAGTACTTGACTAATTTTAAAATGACCAGTATAATATGAAATAAGATTCAAAGTCATATTATCATGAAGATGAAAGGGGATGTTAATTTTGGATTACGTTTATGATGTGTATGGTGAGGGAGGAGAGGAGGGGGGGTAATAGATCACACAAACATCAAACCTGTAAGAATCACTGTTGGTTTGCCATGACAGCAATCATGTATTGTTATATCTATATCTATATCTGTATATCTATAACTATATCTGTGTTAGTGATAATCTGGATTGATTAGTAGTTATTGTTCTATCCTCTTTTTAAGGTCAGTGTTGAAAGACTTTCAAATAACAATCCCTCTGGTATTCCACGCTACCAAGCAGCACACAAGGACTGAGCAGGATAGAGCTGAATCGGTTACACAAGTTCACGTGGCAACATTTTTTTAAACAGTTACACTGTCATAATTTGAGTACAGGGTGTTTTCTTAGGGTAAGTCAACAGTGGGAGGGAAAGATGACTGTCAAATGACATGCTCACGCGCACCCAGCTTTTAGGTGTGGGGACTGCTCTGTCGACAGGCATATTTAGTGTGAAAGCGCCTCTGTCCAAAAAATCCAGTTCAGAGTAGTTAAGAGGGAAGAAACTACCACAGTGGGTTTTCAGTTTTTACTTTTAAGTTAGTCTGAAATGACCCGCAATTTGAAAATATGAAGCTGTCCAGATTTATTGTGTTCTGGAGCCATTAATTACAGTGTGACCCATTTCTGTTTATTTGTCTTAGTTCTTCTCAGTGTTGAAAGACATAAAAAAGACCATCTAGCTTCATCTGTCTCACCATCTTCTGTGGCTCAAGCCCTTGTGGTAGGGCACTTCCCCAGACTACAGGAAACAGCCAGATGCAGTGGTGGTATATTGAGTTGAGAAACAGTAGTAATTTAAAATGTCAACTTGAATACATCACAAAATAGAAAATATATTACAATATATGTCAGATTCCAGAGCAAATAACACCAAGCATCTATTGGGGTGTGCTGGAGATTTGCAAGATTTGGCAGTTTGTATTTGGAAAATACTCGCTTAATTTCCTTGTGTCCCTGCCCTGAGACTGTGGTAAGTAGCACAGAGACCAGCTGGCCAACCTTATTTTTCTAAACTATTGACTAATCACTGAGTTCATGTTCAAGATAGCTGTGGTGAACCAGTTCATGAACTTCTTGAACTTTTACTATCCCATCACTGCTTATAGGGACATTAAGCTGCCATTTAATAAATGTGGCGTCTCGTGACTAAAATCTAACCTTGGACCAAATTATCTCTTCCATACAAAGATGTCCAGAAGGAGGGAAAAAGTAAGTAGAAAACTAAGCTCCCTAACTTTTTGACTCATTCACCCCTCACGGGGAAGGGCTTAGTGCTTGCACAGATGCGAAAGGGTCATAGTCTTCCACTTGCACATGGTCCAAGGATCTGTGGTGCATTCTGGCCCTCAGCAAGAATTTCAAATTGCATGTGTGGAGTAGCAGTCTGTGATACTCACTCCTAACTGGCAACATGGTCAGCTTAGCGGTCTTGCTGCCAATGGTCCCTGTTGCATGCTTGTGCTTTGTGCCATCCCCTTCTCTTAGAAGCATTCAGTTCTGAGGCATTTACTGGCAGAAACTGGGTTGGGTTCCCAGGGAAACAAATTGTGTACAGTGGTTGTTGCCAGCTCTTTCCTCTGCACTCCAACACAGTCATCCTCAGAATTCACCCTTGCAGCGTTGGCGCACAGAAGGCTTACTGCAGGCTCAGGGGAAGGGTAGAATATGCCTCGTTCACTCTACTCTCGCCTTCGACTGCACCAGACAAATATGGCGAATATTCAATATTTTGTGTGTCAGGCTACAACTATACTAATTTAATACAGGCATGTACCCAGCATTTAAGTGGATGCAATTACCGGGCACCCACCATATACCCCCTAATTTGGGTAGATGCTCCTCAGTCTACCCCTAAGATTCAGCTCACTTTTCTGAATCCTGTCACCTAAATCTCCATGAATGGTACCAAAAAGGGACCCTGGTCTGTGAAGGCTTCAAGTCTACTTTTATCTTACAAGATCAAGATCTACCAGGTCTCTTTTGCCTTTGGGAGCTGGCCCTTTAGGCCTTTATTTGACCTGGACACTGAATACACCAGCAATTAGTTTGGTTGTATTCTCCACCCCCACTGCATAGTACCTATTTCCAGCGGGATCCAACCCTTAATGTCCCAAAGCTAGATGTTGGTCTCTGTGTCTGACAAATGCACTCCATTGTCCCTAAAAAATTTAAGTCAATTGTACTGGATGCTTCTGTGTGTGATCACAGTGTCATTTGGTATCCATAACAATTCTAGTAACCTTACAGTACATATTCTCTCATGCTCAATCTATGTGAGTTGGCTCAATGGCTCCCTGCCAAGCTCCCCTCATGAGCATTTCTGACCAAATCAATATTCAGCCATGTGTATGAAATCAATCCTACATCCCTCCAAACCCTGTCTTTTAAGCTAATTCCAATATAGGCCCCAAGATAATTTTTTACCAAGGTGAACAACCAGGATATTAGATCAGTGCTGTGCAAACTTATTACTAAGCACACCCTTGTGTGGGCCAAACAGATTCTACATATTTTCATAAGATTTAAAGTCACCTGTGTTGATATATATTTTAAGTTTTTGTTCAGCTTGTTTTGTATATATTTAGACAGAAACAACCTCTGTACAGTATTGTCTATTTAAAAACAAATAAAGAAATCAGTGCATACAATTTTACAACAAAATGTTAATGAATTGGCCATTAGGATAGCATACTGAAGTAGGCTGTGGGCCTTATGAAATGCTCTGATGGGCCATGTATGGTAAATGGACCATCAGTTGGGCACCCTTGTTGGTTGGTTGTAGTTCTCCTCTCTATAAATGCAGGAAAGGCCTGAACGAATCCCACAGTATGGCTCTCCTGCCAAACCACTGAAAAGCAGATGATCTCAGCCCTGAAGCTTACTTGCTTTCCACCCACCAACCTAGCTGCCTTCTTGTGGGCTCAATACACTATAGAATCCATGCAGGTCAGGACATTAGCCTTGCTTGGGCTATCTCCTGCAGTCATAGGCAGGGTTAATTACTCTCCTTGCCTGCCCCAGTCACATCTCCCTAGGGGCAAATTCTAGTCTTGTAAGAGTTCATTTTCCAGAAGCCTGTTGTCAGGATCCTCTGGGAGTCAAAAGTCTCTGAGCCTGCAATTGTTGCTGCCCTGATCCTGAAGGAATGTGTGCCAAAGTTAACTGGACCGAGACCTAAGTAGCCTAATGCTGTCTTCACTTCTGCAGCCAACTGATAATTGGTCAGGCTTCTGCCATCCCCATTCACAAATAGTGGATTGGGCTTGTGGGTTCTGCATGGCTAGAAAAGCTTTCACTGCTTTTAAAGGACACAAGTGTTCATCCAACCATTCTCTTAGCATCGCCCAGGTTTGATCTATTTTTGAATATCTCAAGTGCAAAGACACTGCACCTATGTAAACCATAGTCCATTTATTCTGTTCCTTTTCTTCATTCAATTTTGTATTACATTTTTGAATTCTGATGCTCTCTGTGGTCTGATTACTAAAGCCGGTTTTTGTTTTTGAGTATCTGATTGCATTTCTGTATTTTGTTTGTGCTGAAAGGTACTTAAACAGGTACACCTATCATTTCATTACTCCTGGAAGTATTGCTGACTCTCTCTGTCTTTGCAGCTTATTACTAATAAAAGATTTTATCATCTTTGTTGTAACCACATGTGCCTGTCAGTGTTCCTCACTCCTACCTGTACCATAATATGACAGTTTGGGGGCTTTATTCTGCAGAACCTGAGGCCTAGTCTACACTGCGGGGTTAAGTCGATGGGAGATGTGCAATCTGCATGCTGCAGAATTCGTATCTCCTGTCAATTTAGTTTCTTTGATTTACCACACTGTCTTCACTTGGCTGCATTGACCAGCAATGCTCTCCTGCCGATGCAGCATTACTCCAGGGTGAAGTCACTGCGTCACGGGACAGCAGTTCTGGGATCGATTGAGCGGGTCTGCACTGGCCGCTCAATTGATCTTACTGCGTCAACCTGTGGGGATTGACATAGCATTTTTCGTATAGACGAGCCCTAACTCTGGCATGTGTTGCTCCTTTGGTTTCTTGTCCTGTGGTCTTGCTTGCTTTCTCTAGAGTCTGGTTATTTCCCTATCATCAATCAGAGTGTTCCCTCTTTGTGGCTTGGCCCTCCAGCCAGGTCACTATAGTTTTCCCCTTTATGGGTATCAAAGTCCCAGTGGATGACTATCTCATTGGGCAGTTGCTTGGAAGATTTCATGACGGTATTTATTTCAACTATATATTGGATTTTGGTGGCCAGAACATGGGTAGAGGATGTTGGAGGCACATTGAAGTGTAGGCTACTCTGATTCTACAAGGACAGTGTTCAATCCAGTGTGGAGGAGAGTACATTTACACTGAAGTTGGGAACAGTCCAGCAGAAACTCTGCCTAACGGTCCAACTACACTGTGAACTGGAGGTGAAAGTTCTAGTTTGAGGGGAACACATCCACCCAAGCTTTGATTGAGTTATGGGCTAAAACCAGAATGCAGCTGCATCAGTAGGAGGAGCTGGCTGCCCCAAATATGATCCTGTCCAAGAGCCTAGACACATTAACAAAGACCTAGCCACCCCCGCCTGCCATCCCAGTTGCATGGCCATGGCTAGACTCTCTTTTTAGCCTGCTAATTCAATGAGAGCTAGCATGGCTGCGTCTCCTCAAGTTGTAATTTATACCTCCAGCTTGAAGTGTAGACATGCCTAAGAGACTTCAGCATTTGCCTCAGACTTCTCCAGGTACCAGGCAAGAGTACTGAAGGAGCGGGAGGGGGGAGCAGCAGCAGCTGGAACTAGGCTTGTGGCCTGCTACTGAGTGCTCCACCATTGCCTGAGCTAGGTAAAGCTGCTGGGAAAGGGAACGAACATAAGGCCATATTAACCACCAGGCCCAATGAGGCTCAGGTCTATGGCACACCAGTTCTGGGGGAGCTGATTTGTTTGTTTTAAGCCAAGAGAGAAAGAAAGAAAGAAAAGGGAAGTTACGCATCCTGTATGTGGGTGGGATTTTTTTGTTTCTGTATCATGAACCTTCTTTGTTATGTCTTACATAACCATGCACTTCAAAAGGCCTCCCTCTGTGCCCACCTACTCCTCCCCAATCGTTTTATATATGTTTTTGTTATTTTTTAGTTTTACATTTTCCTGCCCTTTTATCTGCATGTTTCACTAGCACTATTTTGTGATATTGGAAACCTGGGGTCAGGGTGGGGTGGCAATAACACCAATTACATTTTCTTGTTGAGTTTGGTGAAAAAAATTCAACTTGGGACAGTCAATGTTCTAACAGTTTAAATATAAAAGCTTTGCAAAATATAAAAAAGACAGTTACCTGCCCTTAGGACTTACGGAGCTTTGTGCTTCATCCTCTACCATTTACTATAATAGGAGCATGCTAAGCCATAATAGTCTAATTTGGACAAGACTTATATGTAGTACATGTGACAATATTAATACTTGGTGTAACTCCACTGACATCAGTCAATTACATGAGGTATGTATTGGGCTCATTAATTTTACAGAATTATTTTATAATAGCAAACCTGTTCTTTATCTCCACTTAACATTTTTATGAACATTTTGTTTTCATAGTAAATTATTTTCCCATGTTACTCTTTCATTTTTAAATGAACTTAGGCTTGGATAATTATTTCATACCAGCGCTTTTTTCCTGCCGTATGCACCGGTACTGCATACCAGCACCTTTTTTCCACAGAAAGGAGTGCGCTGCTCCCGTCCCTGGCTGGCCCCTCTGGGAGCTGGGGGCTGGGATCAACAGGGGAAAGGAGCTGGTAACTGCTGTGATGGGTGAGGGGCCTCGGGAGTTGGGCATGGGCGGGGGTAGGGGAAGGAAAAGAAAAGGGCTCAAGGGCCGGCCAGAGCTGGGGGAGGGGGGCAGCCTGGCTCAGGCCCTGGCCAGAGTTAGGGGGGGCCTGGCCTGGCTCGGGGCCTGGG
>ML685807.1:1795713-1817316 GCA_007922175.1 Pelusios castaneus | reverse complement strand
GGGGGGGGTGACTGGTGAAGGGGGCGGCCCAGCTTGGTTCAGGGGCCTGGCCAGCACTTGGAGGGGTGGGGGGGCTGGCCTGGCTCGGCTTGGGGGCCTGGCCAGTGCTCGGGGGCTTGCAGTTGGTGCAGGGGCCGCCGGCAACATGGCCGGATCGGGCCCTGGGCCACTGGTGTGGCGGGGGGCCTGTGTGCCCCAAATGTTTTTTAGGGTCAGCAACACCCGTGCTGGTGACCCCGCCCTTCCCCCCAGGAGTGCAGTGCTCCTCTCCCCTGCTTTGAGTACCAGAATCTTTTACTTTTTTTTAGAAAAAAAGCACCGTTTCGTACATTCATACTCATTCAGATAATCATATTGGTATTCATACCTGTATTAGTATTCAAATCTTAGCTAGATTTAGTGGGAGTGGTCCTGCTTTTAGCAGGGGGTTGGACTCGATGACCTTATGAGGTTCCTTCCAGCCCTATCATTCTAAGTGCCAAATCTTGTCGTTTTTACTTACAGGAGCACAAGAGTTATCATACCACATCTAACAGACAATCCATCAGTTCAACATCATATACCTAATATTGCCTCCTACCAGGTGCTTTTTAAAATTACTTTTAAATTTTTCACTCTTAATTCATTGGGTGTCACCTTTCTCTTTTATTATGAGAGAGTAAATCAGTTCAGCTAATTCTTCAGGCTATTTATATACAATGACTACAATGGTTATGTTCAAATAAAAATCTATGTTGCGAAGTCAAGCACCCAAAACTATGGAAGTGCCTGTATTAGGGTGACCTGTAGAACCTTAATTCTTCTGCCTTGTGTTTGCATTACAATGCCAGATTTAATTACATAAGCATAAACTGTTCTTTCCACACAGCGTGGATAAAAATTGATGTTTAAAAAAAATTAAAAATTCAGATTTTTTGATTTTTGTTTAAATTATTTCTTCTTTTGAAAAATAAAACTGTTCAAAATTAAAATTGACTTTAATACAAAATATGTTAAGGCTTAAATTTATAATTTAGTTGTCAATGTGAGATGTATTTTGATAAAAGAAGTTTATGTATCCAAATATTTAAGAATTTT
The DNA here is from genome assembly GCA_007922175.1 of Pelusios castaneus. Taxonomy (NCBI): domain Eukaryota; kingdom Metazoa; phylum Chordata; order Testudines; family Pelomedusidae; genus Pelusios; species Pelusios castaneus. Next base: position 1,816,239 of record ML685807.1, on the reverse strand, counting down.
AAAAAATATTATATGCTATTTTGTGTACTTGATTAAATTTAGTTACCATTTGAATGCAGGTTGACATGAATCATGAACAAAAAAGTTAATTATCTAGTAAATGAACAATACGTTATTCATCATTTTCCACCATATTAAAAATGTACAATTAATAAGAATTTGAAAATATCAAGCTATATAATTGCTTAAATAAATGTATATATAGTTGTAATTGGCAAAACAGTACAAATCTAGTGTAGACACTCTAATTGTAAACCAACATATTTTAATGGTTATATCAGCTAATGAGTGCACCATTTAAAGAGTAACTGAAGTACAAATGAAAAAGTTGATTAAAATTGGTGATTTAAAATAAATTATGACTTTCTTCTTGATGAATTAAATCATCTTGATTTAAATCAATGTACCCTGTTTCCTCAGGATCCTTATCTCATTGAGTGCATAGAATAGATAGTGCTCAGGGAATGAATCACAGCTGAATAGTGAAGAAGGCTGTCGTTTGTAACAACCCAGCTTCATTTGCTGAAAAGTACTTCCTTATGTTTGTTTTAAACCTTCTGCCTATTAATTTGTTGCCCAATTTCTAAAAATTCTTGTAAAATGGCCAAATCAAAACTAAAGTTTACTGGATTACCGGCATGCACGTGCATAAACTAAGGATTACATTCCTGTCAAATGTCAAATTTCCGCTATGTCCAACTGATATGCTACAGCTAGTAAAAAACAACTTTTTTTTGTAATTGAAGACCTGAACATTTTCACTCTTTTTGTGCTTGAAAATGCCTGAACCATTTTTGCTTAAACTTTCAGAAAAAATTCACTCAGACAATGTTCCAAATTGCAGCTGAAAAAGTAAAAGTTTAAGCAAGTTTTGAGCAATTTAAAGGAGCCATTTAAAATGAAAACACTTCAGGTACCCTAACTATAAATATAGCTACAGACTCTGGGCAAATGTTTTTCTTTTGAAGGCAACTGAACTATGATCATTTAGACCAGCTGAAGATCTGACTCTCACTCCATAATACAGGGACTACTTTTTTGCTAGCTTTTGAAGGAGTGTTCCTAACACTTCTTGTTAGCTAGTAAAACACTGAGGGAGCGTGGTGATTGTTGGTGATGGTGGTTTTATTTTTTAAACTGGATTATCCTTGTGGGAAAAAAACTGATTTAAATTACAGGGAGAGAAAAGTTAAGAAACTCATACTAGTTTTACAAACCCCAAAATATAGTTCAATAAGGCTGCAAAACCTCATACTTTAAACAGCTGTCCATCTTTTGTTCCATATATTCTCATCCTTGAAAGGTTCACAATAAGTGAGCACTATGGTTAAGCACAAAAAGGAAAAGCTTCCCATACTAACTGCTATTTTCAATTTACACCTTTTGGGAGTAAATTTGTGCATGTGTTCAAGTCCCATTTAAGCAAAAGCGTTTAGCATATGCTTAAATCCATCCCTCTTCAGCAATACATAAGCATGTGCTTAAATTCAGCCATGTGACTGTCCCATTGACTTCAGTAGGACTGAAGCAAGTACCTATAGAAAAGCATGTCCTTGAGCAAATTGCTAAGGGGATGGATTTAAGCATATGCTTAAAGTTAAGAAAACGCTTAACTGTTTTGTCTCACACAGTGACACTTCACTTACTTCACTCACCAACCTAGAGAGGAGGCCTTTAAACTGGATTCAAAGGAGAAAGGTGTTAAAAGTCCACAGATAAGGTTGCCTTTTTTATGCTTAATAGAGACCTCGATGCTGGAAGGGGGAGATGGGTTGGCATGGAAAATTACAATAGGGTCATAGCAGCAACAAAAGAGAAAATCAGTGGGGGAATCTGCTCAAAATCTTAGTTGTCTATACAAAAATGCAAGGAATATGAAGAATAAATTGGAAGAACTGTACTTATTATCCGTAAACTAAATTATGACTTACTTGGCATGACAGAGACTTGATGAGATAAATTTCACGACTGCTATATTTGTATAGGCTAAAGGACTAGATCCTGGTCAGGAAGGACAGGCAAGGAAAAAAGAGAAGTGGTGTTGCCTTATTCAGCAAGAATATATGCACTTTTTCTGAGGTCCAGAAAACAGTGAGAGACAGACCAGTTAAATATCTCTGGGTTTGAAGTCAGTAGAGATCTAGTATAGACCACCAAATCAGGAAAGGGAGTTGGATGAGTTATGTCTAGAACAAATAACACAAATATTCAAAACACAGGGCCTGGTAGTAATGGGAGACTTTATATCTCTTGGAAATGTACTATGGCAAAACACAAAATTTCCAGTAATTTCTTGGAAAGTATTGGGGACAATTTATGGTTTTAGAAAGCGGAACAAATAACCAGGGGGCAGCCATTTTAGACTTGATTCTGATCAACCAGGGGGAATTGGTTGCAAATCTGAAAATGGGAGACAATCTGGGTAAAAGTGATAGATTTGATATGAATATGAAGTGATAGAAATGATAGATTTCATGATTCTAAAGAAAGTAGCACAATAAACACAATGGACTTCAAAAAAGCAGACGTTAATAAATGTAGAGAACTGATAGGGAAGGTCCCATAGGGTTCAGGAGAGCTGGCAGGTTCTCATGAAGATAATGTTAAACAACTACAAACTATCCCAATGTGAAGGAAAGATACGAAGAATACTGAGAGGCAAATATGGCTGAATGAGGAACTCTTTAATAATTAAAAAATTAAAATAATTTTACAAAAGTAGAAATGAACAATTTGCTAAGAAGGGGTACAGAAGCATGCAGGGACAAAATCAGAAAGGCTAAGGCACAAAGGGTATGTCTACACTAGAAAAGCTGACTTAAGAAAAAGCAGGGAAGGAGAGCTAATAACTGATGATATCAAGATGGCAGAGGTATTTACTGTCCATTTTGCTTCCATCTTTAGTAAATGGTGACCAGATACTCAGAACAATTAAAAATAATAACAAGGGGTAAAAAAGGGAAGCCAAAATAGGGAAAGAACAGGATTTAAGATTATTTAGATACGTTGGATGTATCCAAGCCATCAGAACTGATTAAATCCATCCTAAAATCCTTCAGGGACTAGCTGAAACAATCTTGGAACCATTAGCAATTATCTATGAGAACTCATGGAGGATGTGTGAGGTCCCAGAAAATTGGAAATGCACCAATATAGATCTGATGTTTAAAAAGAGGATCTAGGTAATTACAGGCCAGTCAGCCTAACCTCGACACCTAGAGGACACTGGTACTAATTATATTAAACAGTCAATATTCACATATCTATAGTATAATAAGATTATCAGCAATAGCCAGCATGGATTTGCCATGCCAAATAATTATCTTCTTTGTCAGAGGTTATTGTCCTAGTGGATGTGCGGAAGCAGTTGACATGATGTATCTTGATTTTTAATAAGGCTTTTGATCCAGCCCCATATAACATTTTCATAAAGAAATTAAGGAAATGTGGTCTAGATAAAATTATTCTAAGATAGGTGCCCAACTGATTGGAAGATCATACTCAAAGCGTGGTTATGAATGGTTCGCTGTCAAACTGGGAGGATGTATTTAGTAGAATAAAAGAATATAAGATTGGCCGTACTGAATCAGATCAATATCCTGGCTTCCAACAGTGGCTGGTGCCAGATGCTTCAGAGGGAATGAACAGATCAGTTTATTGAATGATTCATTCTATTGTCCAGTCCCAGGTTCTGGCAGGAAGTGTTTTAGGGACACCCAGAACATGGGGTTTGTCCCTGATCATCATGGCTAATAACTGTTGATGGACCTATTCTTTATGACTATATCTAATTCTTTTTTGAACCCAGTTATACTTTTAGCCTTCACAATATCCCCTCGCAACAAGTTCCATAGGTTGCATGTTTTATGAAGTACTTCCTTATGTTTATTTTAAACCTACTGCCTACTAATTTCATTGGCTGACCTCTGGTTCTTGTGTGAAAGGATAAATAACACTTCCTTATTCACTTTCTCCATACCAATCATGATTTAGACCCCTATCATATCCTCCTTTCCTAAACTGACCAGTTCCAATCTTTTAAATCTTTTCTCATATGGAAGATGTGCCATTCCCCCTAATAATTTTAGTTGTTCTTCTCTGTACTTTCCCCAATTCTAATATATATATTTGAGATGGGGAGGACCAGAACTACAAGGTGTGGAGGTACCATGGATTTACATACTGGCATTATGATATTTTCTGCCTTATTATCTAGCCCTTTCCTAATGATTCCTAACATTTTATTAGCTTTTTTGACTGCCGCTACACATGGAACAGATGTTTTGAGAGAACTAACCACAATGACTCCAAGATCTCTTTCTTTCATGGTAACAGCTGATTTAGACCCCGTCATTTTGTATATATAGTTAGGATTATGTTTTTCAATGTGCTTTACTTTGCTTTTATCAGCACTGAATGTCATCTTGCCATTTTGTTGTCCAATCACTCAGTTTTGTGAAATCCCTTTCTAATTCTTTGCAGTCATCTTAAGACTTAACCATCTTGAGCAATTTTACGTCATCTGCAAACTTTGCCACCTCACTATTTTCCCTTTCTTTCCCAGATCATTTATGAACAGCACTGGTCCCAGTACAGATCTTTGGGGGACCATTATATATACCTCTCCACAGTGTGAAAACTGACCGTTTATTCTTACCCTTTGTTTCCTAGCTTTTAACCAGTTCCTGATCTATGAGAAAACTGTCTCTCTTCTTCCATGATTGTTTACTTTACTTAAGATCCTTTGGTGAAGAACCTTGTCAAAGGATTTCTGGAAGCCCAAGTATGCTATATGCACAGGATCACCTTTGTCCATGTGTTTGTTGATCCCCCTCTAAGAGTTCTAAGGCTACGTCTACACTTGCAAATTAGGTCAACTTAAGGTGGCTTAAGTCGACCTACCTTAGTCCTTGTCCACACCAGGCTTTCATTAAGTCAACTTAAGACATTCCTTAAGTCAACATAATGAAAGCTTAGGTCGACCTAATAAGAACCGCTGGTTAGGTCGACTTAACCCTTAAGTCAACTCCTTAGGTCGACCTAAGCACAGTGTGGATGCTTAAGGCCACTTTATTAGGTTGACCTAAGGGCAGTTATGTCGACTTATTAAGTCCCCATTCAGGGAAACCACTTTAAGTCGACTTAATAAGGTCGACTTTAGATCAATTTAAAGTCGAACTTATTAAGTCGACTTAACAAAGTCGACCTAACTTTTTCTACTATAGACATAGCCTAAGAGATTGATGAAGCATGCTTCCTGTTACAAAAGCCATGTAGACTCTTCCTCAATATATTATGTTCACCTATGAGATAATGCTGTTTTTCACTATAGTTGCAACCAATCTGCCTTGTATTAAAGTTAGGCTCAGTGGCCTATAATTGCCAGGATTGCATCTAAAGCCTTTTTTTTTAAAATCAGCATTACATTAGCTGTCTACCAGTCATTGGGTACATCAGTTGATTACATGCCACACACAGTTAGTAGCTCTGCATTTTCATATTTGAATTTCTTCAGCTCTCTTTGGTGTATGCCATCTGTGATGGAGCCTCTCAAGAATCATGCTCAGTTCCTCTTTGGCCACTGCTAATCAGGACTCTGCCGTGATGGAATCTTCCTCAGTCCAACCCAGGTTTCCATACACCAGTGCAGCTGGCTCCCAAATCCAGCCTCAGAGGGTCTGACCCCTGCTCCATCTGGAACTCCACCTATCGGAATCCCCTTTCCTGGAAGAGTCCCGAGGAGTTGCTCCATGACCCAAAGGCCCAGCACCCCGCTTTCCAGTCAGAAGGGATTCTCAGCTGGTGAGAACATCAGAAGATTTTATTAGCTCTCAGAATCACAGCATAGAAAGACTTGGTTAGCAGCTTAACTAGAGTTTACAGCAGTGGTCAAGGGGGCACAGAGCCATGCTCCAAGGCCCCATTCCCTTAGGCCTATGCCATGGTCCTGCCCCTTCCCATCTCAGCCACTGTCGGCTCCCTCCCCTTGCTCTTCCCCTATTCTTTTCCTTTTTCCTGGGCTAGGTGAATGCTGCTCCTTGGTCTTGAACTGCCACACCCTGTATGACTGATTGTGCTGGGGGGAGGGTCCTGACTAGGTCTGCGTAAGTGTGGCTAGGGAGGACCCATCTGCCCTCCAATGGTCCCGCCAAATAATCACACACTCAGATCCCATCACCAAAATACATGAACAGAAAAGCAAGGGAAACTGAGGCACAGCACCTAACATCTGGAACAAAACCCAAGAGTTTCCTCACTTCATCACAACATCTACTCCTGGAGACTTATTAATGTTTAATTTATCAATTTGTTCCAAAATCTTCTCTATTCACATCTCAGTCTGGGACAATTCCTTACATTTTTGTCACCTAAAAGAATGGCTCAGGGTCAGAATCACCCTCACATTGTCTGCAGTAGAGACTGATTTAAAGAATTTTTTCCTTCTCTGCAATGGTCTTGTTTTCCTCAAGCAGTCCTTTAGCACACTGATTGTCAATCAGTGCCCCCATTGATTGTTGGCTGCCTTCCTTCTTCTGAGGTACTTAATTTTTGTTTTTGTTTTTTGCACTTAGTTTTTGTATCTTGTGTTAGTTGCTCTTCAAATTCTATTTTGGCCTGTCTAATTATGCTTATATACTTGACTTGCCAGAGTTTGTTCCTTTTTATTTTTCTCAAAAGGATTTGTTTGACTTTGAATTTTTAAAAGATATCTTTTTTGCTTTTAACTACTCTGTTGTTTTTTTTTTAATTTGTTTTGTTTTTAAATTTGGGGTATACATATAATTTAAAATTCTATTAGTTTTTAAAAGTTTCTGTGCAGCTTGCAGGGATTTCTCTCTTTTGACTGTTTTTTAAATTACTTTGATAACAGAGTGGAGAAATTTATAAAAATTTGTAAAACGTATAAAATCTGTGGGTGACACCGAGCTGGGTGGAATTGCAAGAACTTTAGAAGACAGGACTGGAATTTAAAATGACTTTGACAAATAGGAGAATTGGTCTGAAATCAACAACATGAAATTTATTTAGACATACTGCACTTATGAAAAAAATCAAATGCACAAGTAAAATATGGGGAATAATTGGCTAGATGGTAGTATTGCTGAAAAGCATCTGGGGGTTGAATATGAGTCAACAATATGAGGGAGCTGCAAAAATGGCTAGTATAATTCTAGGTGTATATTAACAGGAGTATCATCTGTAGACAGGGCTGGCCCAAGGGTTTTTGGCACCGTAGGCAAACTATGATTTCGGTGCCCCCGTACCCCACATGTTATAAGAAACAATATATTTTTAAAAATAGAATAAAATATTTTCTTCCAACTAATTTGGTGCCCCTTAAAACCTGGCACCCTAGGCGACTGCCTAGTTCACCTATATGTTTGGACTGGCTCTGTCTGTAGACATGAGAGGTAATTATTTTACTCTACTAGGCACTGATAAGGCCTCTGCTGGAGTCTTGGGTTCAATTCTGGCTGGACTTACTTTAGGATAGATGTGGATAAATTGGATGGAGTCCAGAAAAGAGCAATCTAAAATGATAAAAGGTTTAGAAAATCTGGTCTATGAGGAAAGGTTAAAAAAACTGTGCGTGTGTAGTCTTAAGCAAAGGCTGACAGGGGGCCTGATGAATATTCAAATATGTTAAGGGCAGTGCTTTGGAGGACACTGATCAAATGTATTCCATGCCCACTGAAGGTAGAGAAAAAAATAATAGGCTTAATCTGCAGCAGGGGAGATTTAGGTTAGATATTAGGAAAAGTTTTCAAATTATAAGGGTAATTAAGCACTGGAATAGGTTTCTAAGGGAGGTTGTGATACCAACATAAGCAGAGGTTTCTAAGAACGGGTTAGACTGACACCTCCAAGGCAGAGACAGCGCTTGGCATAAACAGACTAAGCAATCATTTAGGGCCCTGAGCAGATCAAGGTGATCCCCTATGCACTTTTTATTAGAAGAACTTGCCTGTTTTAGTATTGTGTAGGGGTATTATTAATATTGGTCTCATGGGTGGTACATGCATCCCCCCTTTGGGGAGGCAAGCTCCCTGCCCTGCCCCCACTCTACCCCTTCCCTACTTTTGCTGGCCAGCCCACCGGTGCAGCCCCAACCCCCAGGGCTGCCCAGAGCAATCATGAGTCTGGGTTGCGCAGAGGAGCTCTGAGCCCTGCTGCTGGCTGCATGAGCTAAGCGGCTGGAGGATGGGGGCTAATGGTGGGGCGGGGGGGAATGAAGGAGGGAAGAGGCAGGGCTATTATGGCCCAGGCATTCAGAGGCAGGCTCAAGAGAACTGTACCATACCCGCTGTCCATGATTGGTTAAGTCAGGGGTTGGCAACCTTTGCCAATTCCCATGCCATCCCTGCCTCTCCAACCCTCAGTCAGTGCCAGGACCCCTCTGCAGGAAAAAAAAAAAAAGCAGACACAATGTGAAAGTGGCGGGAATGGGAGGAGGGGTCCCCAGGCACACTGCAGAAAGAAGCTACCGGGAGCAGCTCCTCTCCACAGCAGCTGGGGATGGGTCCTCAGGCACACTCCAGCCACCGTAGAAAGGAGATTCTTTGGCGGCAGGAGCAGCTCAGTGGCGCCACAGAGGGCACAGCGTGCGGCCCCAAATGGGCTTGTGTGCTACTGTTGGCATGTGTGTCTAGGGTTGCTGATCCCTCATCTAGGTTTACTTGGTCCTGTCTCAATGCTACACTGAGATTTATATCCACAAAAGCAAGGGAATTCTTAATTTAGGCTGTCACAGCCTCTTCCAAGTGCAGAACACTAAAGTTCTATAGCAAAAGTCACAGGTGAAACTTTCTTCTGTCACTTCTCTTTTTCAAACCGGATATTTCATGTCACTCTTAACCCTCTTTATCCCAGACTGTGCCAGACTTGATCTCTCTCTCTCTCTCTCTCTCTCTCTCTCTCTCTCTCTCTCTCTCTCTCTCTCACTTCTGGAGCATTCCTAAGCTTACTTTTTTTTATAGCATTGCAGAGCTGAGACATCTGCTCTGCATCTCCTCAACACATCTGACGAAGTGAGATTTTCTCCCATGAAAGCTCGTGATAAATAAATGCATTAGTCTTTAAACGTGCCCCAGGACTCTTTTTTTTTTTGTGGAAAGAACTTTTAAACTCTCTCTTAGAACCTATCAATTTCCTACTCTTTTAATAATAACGTGTAACAGCCTAACACGTCTGTGGTAACTTTTACAGTGCTCAGGAAACAGAAAGCTACTATAAATTGTTTTTGGATGCACTTTAAATGTCTGAGGTTATTTTAGAGGAAGTAGGTTATAATTTTGAGAAGTGAATTAAGGATAAATTCGAGCAGTACCAATTAGGATTTCCTGTCATTTGCAATGTGGACTGAGGCACTGCACACGTACTAAGTTTAGATGGCAAAATAGGATGTGCCTACAAAACTTAGCCAGCCCAGGTAGCATGTTATACACAGTTCGGAGTTTTCCTTGGAAGATGGCCTGTTTCAGCGGCAAGGATTGGTCTGGGGACAAAGTTTCATCACCAGCCGATCCCAGTCCTTGTGGGGCTGAAGAGGGGCTGGGGCTGTGACTTGCTGAAAGGCAGCTGAACTTCCTATCTCCTTGTTGCGGGGGGGGGGGAACAGAGCAAGAGACCGCCGGCTTCCGCCTGATTGGCTGACGGGCTCGGCCCCAGTGGTTTATAAGAGCCGCCGCCCGCACACTCCGGGCGCTGCCGAGCCTGGGAGTCTGCCCGCGTGCGCCGGCCGGAGATTGCCGAGGCGCCATGCGGCGCGCCAGCCGAGACTACACCAAGTACCTGCGCGGCTCCGAGGAGCTGGGCGGCGGCAGCGCCCCCCACGAGGGCCCGCAGCAGCCGCCGCTGGCGCAATTAGCGCCGCCTGCCCATCCGCACGCCCCGCCTGCAGCCTCCCTCAGGGTCCTGCTGGTCCCTTTGGTGCTTCTCGGTCTGGGGCAGGTGGTCTGCACCGTGGCCATGTTCTTCTGCTTCAGAGCCCAGGTAGCGTGGCCGCGCCTCCTGGTTGGCACCCAGTGGCCGGGGCAGGGCGGGTGGCGAGGCTGGCCGAGCCGCCCCGAGCAGGACGTGGGTGCTGGGTGCTGCCCACCCCTCGGTGTCTGCAGAGCAAGGCAGGGGCGCGCGCTAGGGGGACCTGCTGCCTCCTCTCTGCAGGAGCTGGGTTCTCAGGGGACCCCAGGCTATTGCTCTATTCTCCAGATGCTCTGACGTGGGAGACTGGGGGGTAAGGGGGGAGTTGAAGAAAGTGGGCTGCAGGAAAGGTAAGTCAAGCCCTGGAGGGGGAGCTCCGTGGATCCACTTCTCACCTGGGAAATAGTTCAGGTTAGTGTTCCCACTTCTTTGTTCCATCACCACTGGCCTGCCCAGTGGATGGGGTCAGTTACCATGGTTGGTCCATGAAACCTACACCTGCATGCTTGTATCCCCCTCTGGGAACGGGGAATCTTAGAAAAATATCATAACAGGGTGAGGGCTGTGTCTTCAGGGCATACAAAACCATACAGGTAAATGGGAATTCAAAAAGTAAGGGAACAAATTTGAATGGATCTCAGTTAGGCTTGTATGCCATGTTCCTCCTCTAGGGTGACCAGTGGCAAAATTGGGATGGGGGGGGGGGGCAATAGATACCTATATAAGAAAAAGCTCTGAATGTTGGAACTGTCCCTATAAAATCAGGACATGTGGACGTCTCCTCATTCATTTCTTGGATATTAGAGAGACAGTGTAGGTGAGGTAATATCTTTTATTGGATCAACTCCTGATGGAGAGAGAGAGAAGTTGGTTCATTAAAGGATATTGCCTCAACCACCTTGTCTCTAATATCCTGGGACCAACATGGCTACAACTACACTGTATACAACAATGGAATATTGGGTGTGCCATTTATCTTGGGGCACCATGGCTGAGTATTGGATATAAGGGTTTCTTGGGCTGGAAAGTATGACACTAACAAATGGTATTTTTCCTGTTACGTCGAACAAATAGGGCTCCTAGGTTGAAGTCTTTATTTTGTTTCTCATTGATTCCTCTTTGGAGAGTAATTATGTGTGGCAGGTGTCTTTGGATTTGTTAAATAATTTGCAAACTGGTAAAAGAATTGTCCAAGATTTCCCTTTAGAGACTACTTTGAGAATTTGATGCTGCTTTTCATTGTGGAATTTGGTGTGTAATGGCTGGCAGAGGGCAAAGATACCTTCTGTAATTTATTAGCTCATTTCCTGGGAGAGGGGAACTAGACTGCCCTGCCAGGCCACAAAAATCTGGCAAATTAACATTTTAGATTGGGCAGTACTATGCACATTAGATCTGAGCTGCAGGGAGATGGGATGGGAGGGGTTGAACTACAATGTTATGCTTTCTAGTGGTTTAAACTTTTAGAAAGACATTTTTTTTTTCTTGGAAATTACATGCATTGGTTGGATTCTCTTACACATTTTATTTGGTCTGGTACTGTGAATTTTCTCAAAGGAAGTGGGGAGCTGACGTTTGCTCTTTCTCGGGGTAAATCAAAAGGTTGGGCGCTTTCAAGTTCGCAGAAAAGGAGATTACTAGTTCAGGATAGGTGAACTAAAGATGCTGTAGAACCTGTTTAAGTTTGATGTGCAAAAACTGGAGACCTGCATTTTAATTAGGGTGTAAATTAATTTTAATATGTATAGTATGAGCACCAATCTGTCTTTATAGAAGTGATACTTTTTCTTTTCAACTGAAGAAGTGGAAACGTATTTTTCTTTTAGGTCCTACTTTAGATAGACAGAACTTCACTTGGGGCAAAGGACAGACTAGATGCATTAAAAAATAAAAATATTCTAAACCTCTACCATGTACAAATTGTGTACACATTTAAACAAGTGACTAAAATAAAATAGTCAATCAAGTGACTGTTCCAAATGTATTTTAATATTGCTTATATTTATTACTCGTGCTCAGTTGTTCATTCCTTTCTATTTTTAATTATTGGGGAAATGCTTTGTTAGTTACCTTTAAAATATACTTATGACCTGTTCCAAGTTTATATGTACTGAATTGGTTACTGTATATCATAGCAAAGTGATATTTTACTTGGGATACTCATTATGAGGTAGTCAAATTCCAAAGGGGTAGCCGTGTTAGTCTATTGTAGAAAGACAACAGAGTCCTGTGGCACTTTTTAAAGACTAACAGATTTATTTATCGCATGAGCTTTAAATCTGTTAGTCTTTAAAAGTGCCACAGGACTCCATTATGAGGTAGGTTAGAGCCACTTCTTTGGCAGTAAAATAGACTAATGTATACAGTAATTCAGCTTGTAGGGTGAAAAATTATTCTCTCCATTACAAACCCATTGAAACATCATCACTAGGTCACCTGAACCTGTAGAAAACACATGATAGTATGTTAATTAGTATGCTAAGAAGTCATTACAACTGAACTTCCTTGTCAAAATAAACAATACACTTTGTCATACAGCATCCTTGACTTTTTTGGCATGTTTTTGAAATAAACAATGTAAAGTCTGTTGGGTTCTACAGCTGTAACAAAGGACAGAATTAGTCCTATGGCATATACATTATTGTTTAGTCTGCATAATATATATTAAACTATATAAATGTAATTTTATTCTTTAGAATGCGGTCCTCTAGCTGATCTGAAACTTCTGTTGACTTGGAGTTGTGATTACAGGATTAAGTCCTTTATTTATAAATCAGAATTAGTTCCTATATATCTAAATGACTTGACTTGATATTAATTTTGAACAAAAATTTCTCTGAACAATTTGTAAACACATTGAAATTTGAATATTTTTGATGTCATCTCTATTTCTACAAAGAAACAGAATAGTACACATAAAATACAAGAGATGGTTATTAACTCATGCTCTAATAATGATCTATTTCAGATTTTCACAAATTTTGATATAGTCAGAAAGGGAAACAAAGAGAAATAATACTGCATGACAAAATGTACTTACTCATATGGGGTGTTATGATTTCTCCTGGAGTCAATGAAAAGATTCCCATTGGCTTCACTGTGAACAGGATTGTGACTTATGACTAGTATAGCTTTAACTCTTTATGATGATGAAGTACTTCATAGTATATTTATGTACTTTTTGGTATATATTGTTAAAGTAATGACAACTTAGCAATAGGAGTCTTCAGAACCTTTTTCTCAAAGATGCTGAACTGCTCAGCTGGCAGTGGTATGTGGATTAGAAAGGGTCTACTGCACAAGTTAATGTTTGGAAAATATACCTTTTTAGTACAGGCCCATTTCATGAGCTTTTTTTAATGCTCCAGCCAAGAAAAGTACTCAGTTCAACCATAGGTTTTTTTCCTATTTTTATTTGCATAAAATGTTATGTTGGATCATTGACAAAATGTAAGGTGAGACCGTCACTGGGGGTTTTCCTTGAGTTTGCTTGTTTTGTGGCTTAAGCATTTGGAAATCCAGAAAAATCTAACTAAGAGAGACGCACACCAGACTTTCATGGGTTTGGGACCAAAAAGTTTGCTTGCAGATTGCATTATAATTCAAATGTATAATGTACAAGATTTCTAAAGAAACTGCTACCATATGAATTGCATCAACATTTTAATAATCAATGACCTGAATTTTTAAAATAATGTCCTATCTTCCATCACTGAACCATCTTAAGTACAAATACTATTACTCTCACTTATCCCAAAACTGAATACTAGCAAAACTTAGCTTGTTTTTAAAAGTTCTGGTCATGCTTCCAAGAAAGCAAGCAAACACCAAAGAAAAAGCAATGACAGGTTTGTGAACTACATGTAATGCAACGATAGGCAGTAACTATCTACTGTAGATTCATGTGTATTTTTCAGGAAGCAAGAAAAAAAAGCTTTCTGAAAGGTGTGAACTGAATATACAGTTCACTTGTAGGCACATGTGAAGGCTAAACTACATCTATAGAAAAGGAGTGCTTTAACTTGTTTTTCTAGCTCCTTTGATAAGTCTAAAGTCATCTGAATGAGAAGTATCATCATGGCTTGAAATGGACACCAAGAATGGGATTTTGAAAGAGCTTATGAGTGTGGGGTTATTTTTGTTCTGATGGCTGCTGAAATCTTTCTCTAAAGGATATTGAATCAGGCCCTAAATCACATTGAAACTGGGTATCAAATTCTCTTAGGTTATATCTGCACTTAAATTGAACACCTGTGGTTGGCCTGTGTCAGCTGACTTGAGCTTGGGAGGCTGACTACAGGGTTTTTTGACTATGGTGTAGACATTTGGGCTTATGGGGGTCCCAGAAACCTGAATGGCTATACTGCATGCAGTAAGACAGTCCTGGAGTCCCAGCCCTGTCTGCCCAAGTCTACTCACATGGGCCAATTGTATGTGTTTAATTGCAATTAGGGTTACCAGATAGTAAGTGAGAAAAATGGGATACTTTTGTTGGAGGTGGAGTGGGGGGCAGGGGTGGCAATAGTTTCCTTATAAGACACAACCTCTAATATCAGGACGTCTGGTCATCCTAATTGTCACGTGGACATATCCTGAGACTTGTCCTAAAATCTCAGACTAAGTTTACTGCTGTTCTATTTTAACTGTCAAAAACTAGCAAAATGTAAAATATCCAACCTTATTGAAAAATTACATTCAGATAACTAGGAAAGCTGTTGAATTGGAAGATATGTTATCTCTCCTCAGATAATTTCATACACTGTCTTTCAGATTTCTGCTACTATTCTGTGACTAAATTAACAAAATAGTGGCTAAAGGAGATCTGTTTTATGTATTGTATTTGAACTTTCAAAAAGCCTTTGTTAAAGTGCCCCAAAAGAGGAAAGGTTATGAAAACCAAATAACCACTTATATGGCACAAAGTGAAGTTCTCTGATAAGTTGAAAGCTGGCTAAAAGGCAAAATAGCAGTAGGAATAAATGATCAATGTGAGAAATAGTTAACAATGGGTAAGGTTCTATAGGAGGGCAGATATTTAATAAACAAAGCTGTTTGAAATATGTTGTTTAGAACTTTTTCAGTGAAACTGATATCTTTGGAAATTAAAAAGGGTTCCCTCCCCTCCCCCAAGTGTTTTGGCTTTTTCAATGATAAAATTAAAACAAAAATATTTTCCAACTTTCATGGAAAATGTTTTGAATTTTGTTTCATTCTCTTTATTTCCCTTTCCCTGTTTTTTCCTTTTGACCACTGGAAAAGGAAGAGGAGGAAAAAAGTGTTCGTGTTTTCCAGAAAATAGGAAACTTATAATTAAACTTAGCCATTTCTCACCAACTGTATAAACAAACACATTGCATTTGTCAAGGGATGTGTGGGAGAGTACAGTAAAGTGCAGACTATCAGTGAGATAATATGAAGGGTAATCAAACCTAGAGAAAACTGGATGACTTCAGTGGGGCATAATAAGCTAGAATGATTGGCTACATATTTGCAGATCAAATTTCATCTTGACAAATGTATGGTAATGTATGAGTAGTTCATCCTTCTTCTGATATACATATTGCTATATTTTACGTTGACTGTAACCACTCTCAAAAAAAGTGACAGTGTGATATTGAGGAGAGCTTAATGAAAATCTCCACTTATTGTGAAGTGGTAATCAAAAAAGCAACCTAACAGTTAAAATATGTAACAGATAAGACAGAAAATAATACTGAAAATATCGTAATGGAATTCTCTTGACTTAAAAAACAGCAAACTTCTTGGAGGCTATTTTTGATTGTATGCCTTTTTTCTTTTTATTTTTTTTGTTTCTTTAAAAAAAGAAATTGCTAATTACTCTCTGCTTGCAGATTTTTTTTTTTTTTTTTTTTTAAACTTTGAAATGCTTATTTTCTGCAATGGGAATTTGTTGACTAACTTTTATAATGTTCCTCTTACTAATATTGTAGATTCCTGTAAAGCTCTGTTCAGATTTTACTCAGGCAAGCTAATTTTCAAAAACATTGAAATATTGTGAGGAGGGTAGTGGATGGGCCTGTATCTCTTGAAAGAGTACAGCTAGATCAACTAGAATATGTTAACGGACCACCACAAATCAAATATTCTCCCTGAAGCCCTACAGTTTTCGAAGTTCACAGTAATGTTTTAAACTAATCCTGCACATGATTTCAGAGCCATCAATAATCACATGCATATCCCTATCAACCTTTCTAACTACATTTGTAAAGATGTTCTCCAGGGTATTTGACCAATAGCATTTGTACACGAAGGATAATGCAAACAATTTCCTTCATATAATTCAGTGCTGACCCTGTTCAACCAAAATTCCGTATGACACGCAATTTGTCTATGGATATTGTCTATGAAACTGTGCTGCAAGTGAAGTTGACTTTCTGTGTGCTGGATTTGGCCCCTACAATGTTTGCTCTTCTGCCAACTTTTTTCAGAAGCTCTTGTTTTGAACACATTAAAAATTGCAGTAGTAAACGTCTATTTGCAGTTACTATATTATGGTTAAGATTTTCAAGGGGGCCATATGTGAGTTAGGCTTATTCACTGGGAGTTGGGTACCTACTTCTCTTAAGGCCTTTTGATAATATCAGCCTACATTTATTATTCACTGCAGGTTGGCAACTATTGGTAAATGTTAATTTGTTTTAAATTCTGATCATTGTGTTCTAAAATTCATCTTTGATCAGAAGTTCAACTAACATATTAAGATTTTGAAGCAACCACAGAAATTGGAGCCTAAAATACTTTTTAAAATCTTTTAGTCCATCTCTCTGCTAATGTAGGAGTACTGTCCATGGTAGGGTTTATAGTGACTTTTATCTGGCGGAGTTTGAAAATTCCATGTATTGGATTTTTTCCTACATCCTCCAGTGACTGTTGCACACACCTGCTGTCAAGATGTTTCCTCTGATATTTGGCTTAACTTTTTTTTCCTTTATTCATTTAATTGTATTTCTAGTTAAACCTTCTTGTACTATGTTCAGTAATTCCTCTCCCATCTTAGTGTTTCAACTTTTCAAAGCATTTGTAGACTATTATGTTTTTGCCACACATTTGGTTATCAAATAGCCGTGCTTACACACATTTAGCATATTTTTCTTATAAATCCCTCAAAATTACTTATCACTTTTGCAGTGCTGTCCTGAATTGCTTCAGTTTATCAATAAATCTTATGTAGTGTGGGGTCCAGAAAGCAAGGTTTTTCCTTGTTACATACTAACCACAGAGATAAAATTGACTTTGCCATTTACAAAACATTGTTCATCTTTTAAAGTTGTTTGACATGATCCATGTACCTATGTCTAAGCTCGATGCATCCATTTTTATGTAATTACCCAGTGTCTACATTTGGCCTGAAGTCATCCTCCATGTGATCAAGTTACAAATTTGATCATTTGTCCGATTCATTCCAAACTTACTAAGTTTCATTATCTCTATTCCATTTGCTGCACAGGGAAAATAGATTCCCCTTCAAGATGTCATGGAAATACTCTGCCCTATTATCCCCTATCCAACAAGTATATATCCCTAGGAAATTTGGGAAAAAAAGAGTAAGTGAAAATAATACTCAGTCCAGTACTTACCAAAAAAAAAAACCTGACACAGTGCATATTAAAAGAATCTTTTTTTTCATGTTCCATTATATCTGAAAGTCTTTATGAATTTATCAGGTGTGATTTCCTTTAATATAAGCTGTCCTAGTTTATCATTTACTTATTTTGCATGAATATAAGCTGTATATAGTGAGAATGTGTTTTATAGCAGTAAGAGGTAAGATTAGTATGACATTGAATTGTGTGGCATACAAGTGTACCTTCTGATTATGCTGAGTTAATCTCTATTAGTTTAAGACCCTCTGTATTCTATTTCAGATGGACTGTAACAGAATTACAGAAGATGCTCACTGTTTCAGAGCACTTTTACGACTTCAAGAAAGCACAGATTTGCAAGAGACAACACTGGAAAAACAGGACATAAAATTCATGTCTGAATCATGCCAGAGAATGAAGCAGGCTTTTCAAGGAGCTATGCAAAAGGTAAGTGCACCTTTAGCATCAAACTAATATTTAAACTTTAGTGAGCATCTTAAGACTGTAGAGAAAGGTAAGTGTTTTTCCTTCTTTTAAACAAACAAAAAAACCCCTCTGTTGCCTGTTATTTTGCATAGAACTAGTGGCTTCACTTTAAACTTTAATGTCCTGGGCATTTTGTTGCATTTGTTCATGAGCCCATTGGTCGTGGTTCACCATGTCTGTATGCAGACTAATGGTGCTTTGACTAGCATTTTTCTTTTCTTTTTAAGAGGAGAAAGTTTGGACTCACAATAGGAGGAAAAACAACGTCTGTGGTTAGTTGATTGGCCAATTTGTCACTCAGGCTAGTCCAAATGATAGTAATTTATCCCAGTATTTGTATAGACTTACCAGCATTTTGATTTTGAAAAAGTTGAAGTATCTGTTTTACTGCCAATTTTCCTGATTGTGTCCCTAGTGAGTTGGACACAACATCATTCTTCTGCCAAACAAGATCACCAAGCAAAGGGGCGGTGTGCAGGCAAAACACTAGATGAAGGGCATCTCCTCATTCCTTCTTTTTTCCTCTTTGCTATCAGTATATGGAATGGGATTCTAGGCATGTGATTCCCCCAGGTCTGAGAGAGAACAGCTCCTGTTCTTTCTTAAGAACTCAGCCTCCACATGCCAGTTCTCTCTGTTCTCTGTGGGGACCATATCTACTGAGGCAGAATGAGAACCCTCTACATCTACTGGAGTGAGCTTGAACAACTGAGCAGAGCGTAGGATAATCAGAGCAGTAGGATAGTGGGATAATGAGGACAAATACAAGGTATTTGAAGTAATGTTAAATATATAGCAGTTGTCTTACTTTATAGTACTGAGAGTGTGTATCTAGTACATAGGGGATAAAACCAGACAACACATCATTTGATCTAATTTTATAACAGTTGCGTTGTACCCCTGGAGTTGTGTGCACGTGCCCATTAGCAGCTCCTTTGTGTTAAAAAGTGAATAATGTAATATGGCAGTCTTGATTAATATGATAACCAGGCAGCTCTGGTATGACAGTTTAGAGTTACCACTTACTCCCAAAAACAAACAGTGAAATTAGTCAGATAAAAATTTTGCCATAATGAAATTGGTGGTGGGGGTGGAAGAGCGAAGGGAGAGGAACTGGATAAATTTGGTGTACCTGTCACAGTCACCCGGGTTCCGGAGGACGGTTAATACTTAAAACATTCATGTGAGTGTTTTATGCTATTTCAACCTACTTGGCACTTAATAAAGGGTTATTTAAATACTGAAAAAGTGCTAAAGCCTTGACTTTTCAATTTTATAATAGCCTTGTATCAGAATCCCTTGGTCCATTGCTTCTTCACTGCCTGCATCTCTATCACAGAGTCATAGGGTTAAAATTCATGAATGGTACAGATTTTTTGTCTGAAGATAATTATATACTTCCCCTACTTACATGAACCTCTATGCATTCCTAAGACTTCAGTATTTTGCCCCTTTCTTCCATTTATCTTGTCTCCTTAGAAGAAGCAGGAAAACTTGAGTCAGTTGTGCTAGGTAATTTTTCTTCAATATTTGCTAAAATCATCCGTGGTATAATTTAGAAGAAAAAAGGATTTAATGGTCAGTATTTATACTAGTATTCTGTGTGCATACAGTTAATTGCTCTTTTAGGAAGCTGCCTAGATGGAGTGTATAGATACAGTATGTAAAAGGAAGCATTATCTGTTGGTCATTCACTGCAATTAATCAAGGAAGGCAATGGCAGCTGCACGTTCTGCTATCATGGCTAGAGGTTGAATGACTAGGGATGCTTAGTTTGGTTGATGGCCCTTAGTTAAAGAGAAGAATAAAAATTTTCCTGCCAAAATAATCAAATTTTGAATTTTCCTTGAACACAGCGAAGGAGAATGTTTATATTAGACACTGGGTAACCAGGTCTGCATTCTGGTTCATGTGGCAGTATATATTATTGACACTGAGGAAGGTAAGTCAAAATGGGAAGGGGAAAAAAATGTACCTGAGCTAGGTTAACATCCCTTCTGCCGAATAAGCATATATCTCAAATGTTAAAGGGCCAATGTCAAAGTAAAAATTATGGGTCAGATTCTGTGCCTTGCTCCATCTTGATCTGCACTGCTGCTGTGGCAATACAGAGTGGCTAGAAATTAGCTGTATCTCGCTTCTATTGGTTCTAGTCCCTCGTGTAAGGGGCCATACAGGAGGCATGGATGGGTTGAGCATTGCTTTCCTAAATTCTCCTCCAGACCCAGTTTCCTGTCAGAATATTATTCAATGCGTGTTTTTTAAAAAACATGCTTCCTTATTTGCAATACTAAATATACCATAAGTTACTGAAATGCAGAATTTTAAAATGTAATTAACTTTTTGTTCTATATAAACAGCATGCACTTTCTAGGGTTTTTTTTTTTTTTTTTTTGCACTGGTTCATATTTGCATATGTTCCTTGCATATGTATAAATTACTGTTTACATCCCCAACAGGAACTAATCTTGCAAGGTCCAGCCCAAAACATTTCCCACATAGAAAAGTACTCACT
>ML685807.1:1723005-1795703 GCA_007922175.1 Pelusios castaneus | reverse complement strand
TTGCAAGGTCCAGCCCAAAACATTTCCCACATAGAAAAGTACTCACTGCAGCATTTTCTAACTAAAGCTAATATTTTTATGCCTAAATTACTTGACACATTCTTGGTAATGGAACTGTTGCTTAGAGAGCAGCATGTTCAGGGGCAGCACGTTTAAACTATTATTGATTTACAAGCATCAATAATGTATTCCAGGTTGTTCTTTGCTACATTGTTTCTCCATCACAGAACAAATTCTGATATCAAGTAGCCTTGTACATCTGGAGTAACTGTTGTCACCAGAGGAGTTGCTTCATATTTACATTGAGATCGGAATGTGGTCCCATAACTTTAGGTACACAAGCAATATAACTTTCTTGTTTGTGGTTGGATGACTTTTTTTCCTCCTATAACCTTAAAAGCCCTTAGTCAGTCCAAATATACTGACCACACTTTTTATAAAGAGTATCATAAGTCTGGCATTAAAAAGAGAACTACAAACGCATAGCTGGGTTCAGTCCAGGAAGTAACATTTTTTTGGCAGCGCTCCCAGACCATAGCAGCTTGGGGAAATCAGAGTTAAACTAGTCTCCCACATAGCAACAAAACACTTCGCTGTTAGACCTCCAAGATGGCCCTTATAAAGACTTTTATATGCTTAACAAACATTCTAAGCACCCCCGGTTATTAACAAAGTGTTTCAGAGCTGCAAGTTATCTAATATTTGTGGTCCTGATCCTGCAACCTCTTCTGTTACAGGTATTGGTAATACTCAGTATTACCAAGAGTTGCAGGATTGATGCTTTTAATGTAGCTTCTTGATAGTATTGTGTTACATCCTTTCTATTTCATTTACTTCCTATCTAATGAATTCTTCAAACTGCTGAATTTCCTGCAAGATGATCAGATACTTCTCTTCCTGGTATCAATTAGCTTTAATTGAACAAAAGTAGCAGCATTAAAGACAGCACCCATATGGGGTTACTGTAGTATATCTGAATGTCAAAAGGTTCAAAAGCCTGGAGACTTTTCAAGCATATCCACATCCCTTTGTTATAGATTGAGATGATAAATGGCACAAAGCCTAAGAAAGAGAGTGAAATTGTACTAGAATACATAAATTATAAATCTATTTAAACTATACTGGAATTAATAAATTAACTTATTGACAATAGCTTTTCTAGAATATAGAAATAGCTTTCCTATAATATTAGATCAAATTTCCCAAAGTACTATTAGACTTACACTCCTCTATCAATTAGGTGCTTTTGAAGATTTTACCCATTGTAATTTTAGGCCTGATCTCTAACTCTACTAGAGGTAAAGTGTGGTGTCCTTTTGGAAACTGGAATTCCCAAGTCTCCAGGAATATAAAGCATTGTACCCCTGATGGCTTGTGAAATAATAGACTAACAATCAAGCATTGTACCCCTGATGGCTTGTGAAATAATAGACTAACAATCCAATGAAAACCCCTTCTTAGAAGATCCTGCTTTTATAAATGCTAAAATTGCTGTTCTGCTGTGATGTTCTTTGCTGGGCTGTGTGAAAATCCAAGGGGATGTTAAATAAACATTAAATTAAATAGACGTTAACACTTGCTGTAGTGTGGTCTACAGTGAATTTCTGACCTAACATTGTGGGGGTGCTACATGATTATGATAAGACCAATTCTACAAACATGCACATGCTTAATTTTACTCTTGTGAGTAGGCTCATTAAAAATGTAAATCTGTGTAAGCATTTGTGGGATAAGGGCCTTCTAGAGTTAATGTTTGAGTAGGCGACTATGACTGTTTGCAAAAATAAAAATATGCTACATTGTAGTTTTTAATGGAAAATATTTTAAAAAGGAAACTATAGTTAACTATTAAGATCTGATATGATGCTTATACCCAGGTTTGAGCATACAGAGCAAGACTGAAATATGACTTAAAATTAATGTATAACTGGGAGTAATTTGGGGGTTAATTGTATTTTATTCCTGCTTTGTGCAAATCCTAATTGCACTCAGTTTGCAATAAATATTGGGTAGAATCATTAAGGGTTAATGTGAATAAATCTGACACGATAGATTGGTGATACTCAAACCTCAGTAGTTCAGTTAGCCAGACTAGCTATCACTTTACCCAGAAAAGCCACTGTAGTCTGAATTCATTGTTTCATTTACTTTAGTACTATATAGTCATATTTAAATGGTATAACAGGGAAAATAATAGTATTTTATCAACTATAATTGGTTAATAACATAGTAAAATCATCTTGATTGGTTAATAATTAAATCACAAAGTTTTTTAATATCGTGCTACAAAGAGCTGCAGGGGGACACATTAAAGAGCCAAGAGTATACCTGTCCAGCACTGGGCAAAAGGATTTTTTCCCTGTGTCAGATGCTCCTGAAACTACTGACTGGATCATAGAAGTGCAACTTCATGACTGCTTTATGACAGCTCACTGTGCAATGTTTAGACTTTATATGTGGTGTCTCAAGAAGGATGTAATTTGCAGTAAATGTACTTCCTAATCATTGAGAGGTAACTAATCCCTCCAAACAAATATATCTAGCACTAAATAACCCTGTCCCCAAATTACACAGAAGGAGAAAATTAGCAAGCAAATACTTTCATGGCTCTGTAGTAACATGATAAAGAAGGGATTATCCCCTCCAGGGAAGGGGACCAAGGGGGAAAAGAACACTAATCTAATCTCATGGATTTGCTGAAATAATCGAGATTTTAGAGCATTCTCACAGAGGGCCTCTTCATCACTGTGCTCTGTAGCTCTGCTGTCTCGTATGGTGGCCTGTCCTCTTCAGGAACCTTGTTGTTATCGGCGCAAGGCAATATTCAGTGCCCACAGTGGTTGCTCTTACCCCTTCAAGTGAGATAAGTGTGCATGTGGGTGGGTAAAAAGTGGGTTCTGTAGTTTATATTGCCGTGGTAGATCTTCGTTTGTACGGCCTTCCATGGGTCTAAGCCACTGTAAGCACAGCTTGTGCTGACCCACCTATAACTGGCACGAAAGCAGAAGAACCAGTGTGGGCAATGGAGGCTGAATTACAACTTTCCCACCAACAGTAAGGGGGAGGGGAATGCTTTGCAACTTCAACAAAAATTCTGAGCTTCTTTGCTCAGCTGTACAGCAGAAAGTGTCTTATCTGTAGACCCATCAACATTTCGGCAGAGCTACTTGCTTTGATAGTCATATTACGACTTTCATGCTGCTGTGGCTTTCCATTTTGGTTTAGCATTTTGACGCCTACTGGATTGAAAGGGGAAAGTGAGCCTATCTACACACACAGAGTACCTTCATTTAATTGTGGTTGCAAAGTTACATAAAAGCAACATTTCCTTGATATTTAGAATTAGTGGTGCATCTTGAACTCCACAAGATGGCAGTAATTCAAAATAAAATAGAACATTGCTAATTTGGATGAATATTGAGGAGATCTATTGCAGATCCTGAAAGTTGAGAATTATCGAGAGAACAAACAGTAGAGGAAATAATACATTACAAAATGCTCTTTGTTCATTTATTTTGACAGTCCCTGTCCCAAAGAATTTAGACTAAAGGATAAACTTATGGAAAACAGGGACACATTGAGAAATCTGAGGTGGGGATTGATTGATGTCTGCATCATAAAGCCTCATACCATTATCATTTATTTGTATTATTGTACTACCTGGAGGCTGACTAAGCTTGGTGTTCCTTTGTGCTGGACATTGCACAAAACCAGTAAAAGAGTCTCTGCTCCAAAGAGTGTGCCATCTAATAACAGAAGACATGTGGTGGGAGAAGGAAAGGTGGTTTTTATTCTCATTTTAGATGGGTAACTGAGGTACCATGAGCTTGTGAATTGCTGAAGTTTGTCAAGTCTGGGGCAGAGCTGAAACCTGTACCTGGAATGGCTTAGCCACAAGATGCCGATTCCACTCATAATTCCTGTGTTGGCTCACAAGATCAACTTTCCAGTCTTTGGGCGTACCTGTTGAAGAAGTGCACACGTGGCAGCTTAAATATCTCCTGGTTGTGCTAGGCCTGGCTCTGGCCAATGCATAAGACATCTGCCTGCTATCATCTCTAGCACAAGCCATCCTGGAGGAAGCAGGATCATTGTCCTTCGGCAACTGGATTGTTGTGAAGGGGAGAACTTTTCACATCCTCGTATGCACCCATAAATGGTGGTGCAGTCAACATGCTCAGCCTTTCTGAATTCTTCTCAGTGTACCTGCATTATGGCCCTGCATGGCACAAGTATTTTACTTATTGCACAACGTTCAGTATGACAAATATTTATGTTGCTTTGCGCAATACTTTGCCACTGTGAATGTTCATTTACAATTACAGGAATGCATTGACTCTAAGCACGGTAACAGTAAAAGGTTATAGCCATCCTTTCAGTGTGATCTTCAGCTTTCAGATATTACCCCAATAACTATATAGTTCTAAATATTGTGAAGTAATTATAAATCATTCCTGCTTTCCTTTTCCGGAAATACTGGCTTTAGTGCCCCTTTATAGAAAAGCTGATTCTTGTAAATTCATCCTTGTGGTCATGTTATACATCCTGGAACTTTGAAAACAAATATTCCAGTCACATGAATGCTCAGTGATGATAAATTATTTCAAGATTATGTAAAGTAATCCAAAAAAATCTGCAGTACAGTATATTGTAAAGAACATGAGAGTATAGAGTAATAGCTCTCTTTTTCATTATAGGAGGTACAGCGCATCATTACTGGAAGAGAATCACCAAGATCAGAGAAAGGTAAGCAGTGGCTTATAAAAAGAAGCATTTGAAATCCTACTAAATTTCTTTCTTTGGGGTAATGTAGCTTCTTTTATCTCTAGCTATAATGGAAGCATCATGGTTTGATCTTTCCAAGAGAAATAAACCTGAGAAACAGCCCTTCGCACATCTCATTATTGATGATAAGAATATTCCAGTTGGTAAGTTCACTTTCAATCAAATATTTCTGTAAAAATATTTTGGATGGTTTAAGTAATTCATAAAGCAGTGGAGCCAAGACTTTGAAAACTGGCTAATGATCAGGACTGAAAGAAAAATGTAATACGAACAAGGCGATGGATTTTAAATTAGCAGATTGTAATTTAGTTAACTTTAATGGTGGTCTTATCCCCACACCCAAATACCAAACATTTGAGTGCAGTGTGATGCTAAATGGCCTCTCTGCCAAATAACTAGTATACAGGGTCTAATCTCTGGGATTCAGCCCTCCTCTATGGGGGAATTGAGGGTATGTGTGAAGGGCACCCCAGAAAGCTTAAGGTCTCCTCTTCTTCCTCAAGGCTAATTGGGCCACCATTCTGCATATTTGCTCCTGGGATCTGGTCTCTTTGAACCTCTCACTTGCACTAGATGTCAGCTCTGAATGGTGCCAGCAGATAATTTGTCCACACCCCACTGCCTAGTATCTGCCTCCTATCAGTCCAATCTGCAAGTTCTCCCAACCACGCCGGGCCCTGTGTCTATTAAACATACCCATGACTCCAGAAGAAAACGACTCATTGGCAGTGAGTCTTTGGTGGATGGTGCTAGCTGTCTGAATCAATATGATTGTCCGTATTGGGAACAGGTTCTTTGCTGAAAAATATTCTATGGTTTAACACCACACAGATACCTTTAGCTCATTGCCCATGGCAACCTTGCAGAACATCTGTTAGTAGAGCCCTGCGCAGATACAAAAATGTGGATCCTTATCTGCTTAGTGTCAGCCTGCATCTGATCCGGGATTTGCGTGCCAGGTTTTATCTTCGTCTGCATCTGCACCACTCTGCCTTGCACTGGCTCCTGCTCTGATGATAGGAGCAGAGCCTCTGTCTGGCTGCCACAGCTTTGGCTGGAGCGCTTCCTTTGTTCCTTGCTGTGCTGTTTAACGTTGCATACTGCTCTCTACAGCTGCGGCGGAGGTGGCCGCAGCAGCAGCTAATGTGCCCTGGGCAGATAAAAATAGAATTCACATCTGAGCTCCAATCTGCAACAATGGATCTGTGGCTATCCACCTCCATGGATGCAAACACCCATGGATCTGAAGCAGCTACTTGCAAATCTGCAGGGCTCTGTCTGTTAGCGATGGCCCACTGCCAGGTTGTCTCACCAAAAATTAACATAATTGTTTCTAAATTCTTCACCAAAATGGTGACTGCCACCAGTCATAGAATCTTAGGGATGGAAGGGACCTCATGAGGTCACCTAGTCCAACCTCTTGCTAAAAGCAGGACCATTCCCACTAAATCATCCCAGCCAGGGTTTTGTCTAACCAGACCTTAAATATCTCCAAAGACAGAGATTCCACCACCTCTCTAGGCAACCCATTTCAGTGCTTCACCATCCTCCTAGTGAGAGAGTTGTTCCTAATGTCCAATCTCAACTTCCCCAGCTGCAACTGGAAACCATTGCTCCCTTGTTCCGTCCCCTGTTACTACTGAGAACAGCCTAGCGCCCTCCTCTCTGGAGCACCCCTTCATGTAGTTGAAGGTTGCTATCAAATCCCCCCTCAGTCTTCTCTTCAGCAGACTAAAATACTGGAAGGAAGTCCAAAAAAAAAAAAAAAATCTACTGTCTCCTCAGGTCATTTCTGGGCACACCAAGTCTTTCTATCATATCTCCATGTACCATTGGCACATCTGATTATATTTGAAATGTGAACCTAACATCCAATGGGATCACCAAAATGATTGCTCCTGAAACTATTCCAAAAACTCCTCCCATGCTGTCAACAATTTCCTTTTTTTTTTTTTTTTTTTTTTCCGGCCCCCCCCTTAATCACCCTGACAAAGCATTGAGGCTCCTTAACTCTTTAAGTGGCAGCTTGCAAGTATGCATAAGAGCCATATCCCAGGACCATCAGTTTACACACAATTTAAATAACTCATCTGTAACTGCTTTTGAATAATTTGACCCTTAATCTTCCATATTACCAATCCTTAAATTGTGTAGTTTTTACTTACCATTGTACCCATTTTGATTCCCAAGTATATCAGCGTACATGGGGGGAATAGGGGTAGAAGTGATTTTGGGCACCTTAGATTGTGGGTCTCCATTTTTGAGAATGTAAAGGGGCCTAATTTTCATGAAGTACTGAATTCTCACTCTCTTATATTAGGCTGTTTAAAGGTTTCTCAGTTGAGGACTTCAGAATTCAAGCCCCCCAAATCACTAATCACTCTTGAAACTCTTGGCCTGAGAGCCCCAGAAATCTGACCATCTAAAAATATAAGGATCTTGTTCTTGTACAGTTAGAGCTAGAATGATGTATGAATCACTATCAAGTCTTCTGTGACGAAACCATAACCTGGAGTCTTGTATTCATTCAAGCATTGAGTTTAAGCCTATAAGCACGTATTTTTTTTAATGTAAATATTTTTCTTTTACATAAATATTGGGAGTATTTTCCCATTTGCTTATTTTATCTACCTCGAATACAATATACATTATTATGCTGTAGCAAAGATGGACACTTGAACCGATTTTAGTTTTCCTTTATCTCAAACTAAAACTATTTACTCTTTATTGCCTGTGTTTTTATTAAATTTGAAGTGCACAATAAATTAAATTTGGAAAATATATGACGCTCTCATGCAGGGGCAAGACTTACTGCTGAACTTCCCAGACTCAGTTTTTATACTGTTTATAATAAACATTCATATGGTTCCCAGCACCATAATCTGGCTGAGTTTTACATGGTAAAGACACTTTCTGTGTACAAAGAGCTAATATCCCGTATCCCCGATCTCTACTCCACAACACTAGAATGCATTGATTAAGGAGACTAGTAAACCAAATGATAAGAAAATTGACAATCCTGGACAAAGATGCATTTTACAGCACTTTATGAATATGTTCAAAGTTAGACTTGTGTATTTCTAGTAGTGGTGAATTCCATTGGCAAAGAGGAAATTTCTTCCCCTCTGTGATTTGGTGAGAAGTTGGGAAGTGTATGTTTAGTCTCTGTAAAAACATGTTTGTGTTTCTTTCCCTCCAACCTGCACCCATTTTGTTTCATTCCCCTGTTGCTTCGTATTGACCAGGGTTATAAGCTTTTCTTGGAAGGGATGGTCTTTTTAACTATGTGTTAACTGTTAACCAGCATCTTGAATTGCATACAGAAGGTTATCACTAGCCCATGCAGTGTGTATTACACAAATGCAATGTGCTTCTCCACCTACCTGGATTGGTAGGAGAGATGGATTAGTATAAAGTTCGGCAAGTGCAAGTAGAAAAGCAAGCAGAGGTGGTTGGGAGTGATTGATGATATCAAAATCAACAGCGTGATCAAGAAGTACAGACAAGAGGCCCATTGACTTGGCTTTAATAAACTGAAGAGATGGCAAGCCAGACTTTAGGGGAGTTGGAGGAAAGAAAATTGAGCCGGCATATGTGGGAAAGCACATTCTAGGAGCTTGGATACAAAGAATTTAGTGTATTGAGTAGTAGCTGTGAATCTATAAAACTGAAGTAAAGCTGCTAGATTAGAGAGAGGTTGACTCTAAGGGTGATGGAGAAGATTTGGCATGGAGCAAGAAAGGACAGGGTTTGGGATTAATTTGGGTTGTATCAGAAATCTCTCTCAAATTAGAAAGTGGAAGGAGGATTTTGGGAGGGACAGAGAAAGACAGCTTTGTTCAGAGAACATCTGTTTTGGCCTCCAAGATACTTTGAGAGCCTCAGCTGAGGAGAGACAGGGAAGAGATAAGTCACAGGGGCTACAGATGCAGGAGTCTCTCAAGAAATGGATTTTATTTAGCAATATAAAAGGCAGAGGTCAAGGAGGGAGGAACCCAAAAGTACAAAGAGATTGTGGACTTTCTTCATAGATGCCTTGCAGCATGGAAAAGGGAACAGGTCTGTCCCTGGGGGGCAGGAGAGGTGGGGGGGGGAGGGGATGGTGCTCCAGAGGCAGGACTTCATGCTCCTGCCCTTTTCCTGGGGGCGGGGCAGGCTGGGGTCAGCTGGCGTGCTGTATAGCCTCTGTCAGGCCTTCTAGGGTCCATGGCCCCAGAGGGCCACACCAGAAGGCTCACCATGTGGCAGTTGGCCCTCTGGGGCCCTGCAAAGTGCAGGGCCTGGGGCTCTTGCTCAAGCAGCACCCCCCCACTTCCACCCCCAAGATGGCCCTGAACGGGAAGGGAGGGGAGAGTGTGGAGATGAGGGAAGACCAAGATGCAGCGTGGGAGTGGGTAAAGATGAGTTTTTGGAGGTGGAATCAGCAGCAGGAAAAGAGATGGAGGAATTGAGTACTGTAGAAAGGCAGAACAAGTCTTGAAATGAATCTATCCTTAGGCTGGTGGTGAGTAATATTGGAAAAAAATTATGTGATGATGGAGAGCAGTACTTGGTAAAGTCTAGTTATCAAGACAGTTGTTGCGTCAGATGGCTATAAATTATATTAAAATAAATCAAAGCATTTAAGAATAAATAATTAAGGGGAGCAAGTCTTTTTCCTTAGCCAATGCAAAATCCACTCTTAAATATTTATTAAATAAACATGTTTTTAGTGAGAACTGATTCCAGTATAAGATTTGCCAAGATCAAATTATTAGTGAAACAGACCTCATATCCTGAATCATGCTAATATCTGATGCTCCAGAATAAAGGTGGGCAGGAGCAGTTAGTTAGGAGAGGCAATATCCTTGGTGGCAGTGGCTTATATCCTAAAGCCTGAGGCTTATTTGCCCTTACCTTAGACTTTCCGTTAGTGTCTCTCTTAGCCTATATAACTACCTCTGTTACTGTTACTAAATACTGACCAAGGTATCTGTTTAAACTTTGTAGAAGATGTTTGTGAACAAAAAGTAATTTAATGTTAAATCATTTTCCCCCAGGCACACGGAAAGTGAACCTGACATCTTGGCATTATGACAAAGGCCAGGCAAACTTATTGAATATGACCTTCCGTGATGGAAGACTAATAGTCAATCAAGATGGGTTTTACTACTTGTACGCCAACATTTGTTTTAGACACCATGAAACTTCAGGAGACCTAACTAGAAGAGTGCTGCAGCTGATGGTGTATATGACCAAAACAAACCTTAAAATAAGACGCCCTGATGTCTTGATGAAGGGAGGAAGCACCAAATACTGGTCAGGAAATTCAGAATTTCATTTTTATTCTGTAAACATAGGGGGATTTTTTAAACTGAAGGCTGGAGAAACAATAAGTATCCAGGTATCAAATCCATCGTTACTAGATTCATCTCAAGAAGCAACTTATTTTGGGGCATTTAAAGTAAGGGATATAGATTGAATCTTGATATTTCCTGTCAACTAATATGTATGTTCTAGGACTTGATCAAATTAAAAAAATTATATCACTCACTCAGACTACTGGGAGACGTGATTGAAAATCTTTAGGGTCCACTCGCACCTGTGTAACTGTAAGCAGAATATCATCCTTTAGGTTGAATTTTGCCCTCGTATTGCTTCAGATGGAGTCCCAGAAAAACATATGAGGACAAAATATCACAATGGGCCTGATTCTCATCTCTCATTAGTTTCACACCTGTGTAACTCCAGTGGCTGGCTTCAGCAGGCGTTCTGAAACAATTTTTATAATGGAGCTGCTGAGAGCCATTGAACCAAACTGTAAACCATGTATATAATAGAAACCACATCAAGCCAGTGCCCCGAGCACCTTCCAGCACCTATTGGCTTCAGTGACATTACTGCTGTAACTAATGTTATTGACATAACTGTAATCAAAATTAGACCTGATGTTCTTAACATTTTGAATTGCTTAGTTTTTAAATTCTGCCTGTACTGGTATACTGTTACACTGTTGACTTCTGTGTGAATATAAGACTCCCAGAATTTATTGAGAGCTCAGCTTTAAAAAGGTTCTGAGCACTCTGACCCTGATCTAGCAAATCAATTGAATTTGTGGTAAATTTAAACGTGACTAGTTGCATTTAAGTCAATGGAGTTATGCACATACTGAAAGTGAAGCATGTGCTTACTCATTTTGCTGAATTGAGGCTAGAGTGGTTGACCCTTGCAGAAGTGAGCCCAAGATCACTCCCTTTGATGTAACTGATCAGGTACTACATTGTCTATTTAGGAAGGGCTCTGACAGGGGATCTGACTTGACAGTTTACTTACAGTTACAGAAGACTAATTGCAAGTCTGATTAATCATCATTGCACATCCAATTACATATGAAGAAATCTAAAGTGTTAAATTCCTTTAAACTGTTACATTGTGCCGGAACCTGCAAATACTTTTTAAAGAGGCAAAATATGTATTTTTTTAGTCTGTAATATCTAAAGTTATATTTCAGATGTAATGTTTTGTTCAAAAAATTGTAAATTATATTTGTCCTATAGTATTTGATACAAAATATTTAAAATCTCCTGCTGTTTGTATATTTAATGTTTTTTAAACTGTTTTTAATGTACAGTCATGTTTAACTGGTGCACTTTGTTAATCCCAATGGGAAAAATTGCAGCTAAAAAGGATTGTTTGCAATTAGCAAATGTAATATATTCTTTCTTTTTTTTAATTTAATAGATTTTTGTTAAACTTGTCAGTATTATAGAAAAATCAAACCTTGTCATGAATAATTAGACTAGAATGTTGGTCACCAGGTCCCTTTCAAGCCTGGAAGGTAACTGACATTACAAAGCTGGAATTACTAAAAAGAGTACATACTGGGGCATAGAAATATGTCAAGTGTATTTATGCAATTATTGAACAGGCATTTTTTCCTACAGCAAATTGTAAATCCTGTAGTAGAATTTTTGTAAGATACCAAACATATTTTTACACCTCCTCAGAGGCTTATTACTGAGAAAAACAAGCTGAATTCAGTAGCAATTATTTTACACTGTACAATAAACATTTCTTTCGAATGTTAATATTTTGTTACAAAATACATTTCTAAAGAAAAGAAACTGTGTGGCTCACTTTTTTTCTCCCCCTCCTTTTTATTTTTGTGCTTCTGTGACCATCTATCAGAGCAGTTGAAGTCTAAATCTGGCAAGTTCCAAACAAGGACACTGTGCATAATGGTTGAACTATGCAGTTGGAGAGTGGACGCCCCTGCTTGCTCCCTGAGCCCCTTGCTACTCTGACTTCAGTTCCTCTATTGTTGCTACTGCTATGTCTAGATTCTCCCTGGAGTTCTGTGATTGCACTCTAGAAGGTTTTCCTCTCAGTTGTGGCCCATCATTCCCATCCCCCCTTGATGAAGGGCCTGTGGTGATTTGACAGTGGGATCTGGTCCTGGCCATTTGCAAGAGTCTGTAGCATACCACTGTTTCCCTCCTGTCTTCCTAGGGATGGAGGCTAAACTTGAGCTCAGCCTCCACTGTGAGTATGCCCAACAGGTACAGGTAGGTGGGTCCTTCATTAACCCTTAAGGTGCACAAGCCCCTACAAGGGTGAGCTATCACGTATTCCGCCTCAGGCTAAGACACAATGGTGGGGCTTCCTCCATTCTGAGGGAAATAATTAATGTTCAGATGTGCCCTTGCTGGCTGGTGGCAATAAGGCTACAGCGCAAGGTTCCATCTCATGATCTGGGCATTGGTGTCTTTTGGAGTTTAGCCAGTTGTGGGGCACAGTCCATGATGAGTAAGGAGAAGTTCTTTAATAGACTCCAATGGCCTGTTGTGGCAAAGTCAGCTACAAATTGCTTCTAATAGTTGGTCAGGACTAGGAAGCATTGCACCTGCTTCTTGGTTGATGGAAATAGGTAATCAGTTAGTGCCTGGATGTTACTCATGGGGAGGTAGAGCTGGACTTGCACTATGATGTACCCAAGGTGCAGCACTTGGCAGGATTTGCAGTAAGCTCACCTCTCATAGAATAATAGGATTGGAAGGGACCTCACGAGGTCATCTAGTCCAACCCCCTGCTAAAAAGCAGGACCACTCCCACTAAATCACCCCAGCCAGGGTTTTGTCTAACCGGGTCTTAAAAATCTCCAAAGATGGAGATTCTACCACCTCCCTAGATAGCCTATTCCAATGCTTCACCACCCTCCTAGTGAGAAAGGTTTTCCTAATATCCAACCTTGACTTCCCCAGCTGTAATTTGAAACCATTGCTCCTTGTTCCATCCTCTGCTACATCAAGAACAGCCTAGCTCCTTCCTCTTTGGAGCACCCCTTCAAGTAGTTGAAGGTTGCTATCAAATCTCCCCTCAGTCTTCTCTTCTGTAAACTAGTTCCTTCAGACTCTCCTCATAAGTCATGTTCCCCAGCCCCCTAATCATTTTTGTTGCCCTCCGCTGGACTCTTTCTAATTTGCCCACATCCTTTCTGTAGTGGGGAGCCCAAAACTGGACACAATATTCCAAATGCAGCCTGACCAGTGTCAAATAGAGGGGAATTATCACATCCCTTGATCTACTGGCAATACTCCTACTGATGCAGCCTAATACGCCATTGGCCTTTTTGGCAACAAGGGCACACTGTTAGCTCACATTCATCTTCCTGTCCACCATAACCCCCAGCTCCTTTTCTACAGTGCTGCTACTTAGCCGATCGGTCCCCAGCCTGTAGCAGTGCGGGGGATTTTTCCTTCCTAAGTGCAGGACTTTGCACTTGTCTTTGTTGAATCTCATGAGGTTTCTTTCAGCCCAGTGTTCCAGTTTGTCCAAGTCTCCCTGGATCCTGTCCCTGCCCTCCAGAGTATCTACCGTTCCCTCCAACTTGGTGTCATCTGCAAACTTACTAAGCATGCAGTCTATTCCTTCATCAAGATCATTAATGAAGATGTTCAATACAACCGGCCCCAGGACCTACCCCTGGGGCACTCCACTTGTTACCGGTTGCCAACCAGACATCGAGCCATTGATTCCTACCCACTGAGCCCGTTGATCTAGCCAGTTTTCGATCCACCTTACGGTCCACTCGTCCAACCCATACTTCCTTAACTTGCCGATGAGAATGCTGTGGGAAACCATATCAAAAACCAAGCCTGACACTGTACATGGTCATTGGTGAAGCTGGCTGCAATGCTCATGGGGTTGCAGTGCCAGGTCCATCAGTCAGTCAAAGGTGGCAGCTGCTCCATCTTGACCAAAGGGCATGGTTACAAATCAATAGAGGCTGCAGGGAATAGGAAAGTTAGTCTTCCAAGAATGTCCTCATTGGGGGATTTGCCAATATTCTTTGAATAAATCCAGTGTGGAAATGTTCTCACAGTGCCCCAGTCTCATTAATAGCTTGTCCACATGGGGCAGTGAGTATGTGCTGAAACTCAGCATTGCATTTTTTCTGAAGTACATGCTGAATCTTACTGAACAGTTTGTTTTTGTCACGGGCATGATAAAGCTCCTCCATTCACTGTAGGACTCTGATCCCCATGTTCAACATAGCTTGGAGCTCATTTCCCACATCTTTTTCAGCAGGGGTTGGTGATTCTTGCATACTGTCTATCAAAGTGGTGTTGCAATGTGGTGGTGGGTGAGGTGCATCCTTTCTGGGAGGGTTGAATCAGCAACAATATTTAGGCTTGCTGTATTGGACTGAACTTTAACCCTGTTGATACAAGCTGGGATGGGTGTGTATGGGGGGGCGGGGCATGTTATGGCTTGAAGCCCTAGTTCTGATTCTGAGGAGGTGGGGTAGGGGACTATTGGAAAATTCTCCTGACCCTTCCAGGTCTGGATATTGCCCTGATAAATTTGCATTTTCTTCAGTTTCTTGGACTGATGGATTTCATTATTAATTGGCCCAACCCTCCTACCACTTCAAACAGCCTATGCTGCCAAGCCAATAACTCTCACATTTGTGGTGTTTTTTTTACTCATCACCTAGTTCAAACATTCACAACTGTGGTCCGTTAAAGGTATGTTCCTGGACTTGGGCTTTCAAAATCTTTTCATTAGTGAAGCTTCTTAGCATCTTTAGCTGTTCCCTTAGTTGGAGCATTCAGGGCATGGAGCCTGTAATCTGGGGTTCTGGTTCCTCCCAGGCTTCCCAGAGGAATTCTCCAGTGCTATCTTCCCTTGTACAGAAGCGCAAAAGTCAAGAACTCGGTGGCGGCTAGGAGGATCTTCCATATGGCAAATAGCAATGATGCCAGCAGTTAGACCAAATGCTGTGGCAACAAATTTCGACAGCATGGCTTTGAGGGTCCCATTGAATGAGTGCATCTATCTCTTGATGGCAGATTGACGTCTCTAAGGGATTTGATCCTTAGCAAGTTGCACAGTTCCTGCATCAGTTTAGAGAAGAAGTTGGATTCTGTGGTTAGTCAGTACTTCCTTTAGTATTCTGACCCTTGCAAAGATGATCATGAGTTTATTTGCTATAGTGGGTGCATTTGTTGATGCATAGCTAAATGGCTTCAGGGGTAGCCCAGGGTGCCATTACATCCATTCTTACCCATTCAAAGAGTATACCTACCCCTGGGAGTAGAACCCGTGAGACCTTTGGTGTCTTTTTTGGCCATGCAAGCTGGCATTCTGGGCAGAAGGGTCATAAATTGCATAGCTCTGTATGGATCTCCAGCTAGAAGTACTTAAGGGCCACTCTTCCAGCATCTTTTCTCTCCTCTAGTGCCCAGCACATGGCACTGAGTGGACTAGGTAGAAAACCCTTTGATGGAACATTTTGGGTGCCAGCAGGTGTCATCATATTTCTCAGGTTTGGGAGCCTTGCTTCATTCGATAGAGCTGCTTGTTCTGGAGCTAGAAGTGGAATCACTGCCTTCACCATTGGCTTTTGCCCACCTTCCCATTAATAAGAGCTATTTGGTCCCATACCCAGCTCAGAGTCTGGTCCTCTCATTGTTAACACACCAAGTCCTCATCTTCTCATAGCCACCCATGGCTTATTTTCTCAGATGTACCAGAGCTAGCAGACTGCCAGGTTGGTGTTCCTGTCCAATTGGTTGGGCCTTCCTCAGTGTCTTCTCATAGAATCACAGAAGATTAGGGTTGGAAGGGACCTCAGGAGGTCATCTAGTTCATCCCCCCTGCTCAAAGCAGGCCCAACCCCAACTAAATCATCCTGACTAAGACTTTATCAAGCTAGGCCTTAAGCCTTATCTTGGCCCATAAATCCCCTTGTTTTGGGGCCTGGGTTGATTTCCATTGGAGGGCAAAGGGTGTCTGCTTTAGGAATTCCCCAAACCATTTTCAGTCCTGCCTAAAATCACTGGCTAGGCCAGAGGGCCTGCTAAGCAGACCAGGCAAGGCTCAGTGTGGCATCCTACGCTCAGGTGCACTTCTGTCACAGGGAAGGGTTGCACAACCTCATGAATGCACTGGAGGTAAATATGGGCATCCAATATGTCAGAGGACTCTATGAAGCTTGCCTGTACAATGGTTGGGATATGCCTGGAATCCACCAGCCTGTCATGTCAGTTCTTTTTCGAGTGTTGTCCCTGTGAGTGCTCCACTTCAGTGACGTGCAGGATGTGTGTGCATGGAGTCAACCGTCACCCATGTGGTCTGCCCCCTCAGTTCCTTCTCAACTGCCCTTGGCCTGAGATGGAGCTCTGCAGCCCTCCTTCCCTCTAAGATAAATAGAGGGGAAAAAAGGACATCCGAAAACATGACACTATTATGGACATACCTGATATGAGCACTAGATTTGGGTCCTCAGTGCTGGCCACAGTTAGTGGATATACTCCGAAGTTCCACCACGCTTAGATGCTAACTACTACTCACTCACCTGAAGTGGACCACTCACAGTGACAACACTCAAAGAAGAAAGGAAGGTTGCTCACTGTGATGCAGTAGCCAAAATTCCTCGAGATGTGGGTCCCTGTGATGGCTCCCCTACTCCCCCACCCCCACTTCAGAGATGATGTTTCTCTGAAGTGCAGCAGGAATTGAGGGGGCAGACCGCATGGGTGATGGTTGGCGCATGGGCGATGGGCGCATGGGCAATGGTGGCATGAGGTGCCGACACAGCCCTCACAGACACTGCTGCTGGAATCTCGGATCAACAGTGCCGGGCAAGCTGACACCTGAAGTGGAGCAGTCACAGGGGGACGCTACTTGAAAAACACTGGCTACTGCACCAAGGTGAGCAACCTTCCTTTCTGTTCACCTATGCTGGCAGCAGCATCTTGACCAGCCCCAACTTATGGGCTCTGGTGCCTTTCAGCCATGCCTGCCAATAGCTGTACTCCATGAAGTGGCACACCCACCTAAAATACCCTTCCTGTCCTCATTTGCTGCAACTCCCCATTGCAGTTGTGGTTGCTTGACTTGTTTTGGGGGCTATGGGGCCTCCTGGTGGGACATCCCCCCATTAATAACCTCTGCTGCAGTGTCTTCCAGGCAAAAGCAACCCGAAGCTAGAAACAGTTGGTCCAGCCACCTTCACAGAATCTTAGGGATAGAAGGGACCTAAGAGGTCATCTAGTCCAACTCCCTGCTAAAAGCAGGACCACTCCCACTAAATCTTCCCAGCCAGGGTATTGTCTAACCGGGCCTTAAATATTTCCAAAGACGGAGATTCCTCCACCTCCCTAAGCAACCCATTCCAATGCTTCACCACCCTCTATGTCTACACTTACTAAAGTTAGTTTGAATTAGTTAATTCGAACTAATTTTAGTTAGTTTGAATTAACTTAATTCGAACTAGCAAAATTTAGTTCAGACTAAGCAAGTGCCATTCATGGCACTTGCTTAGTTCGAATTAGTGAATTGCATTGAGTTCAATGGGCCAGTTAGTTCGAACTAAGCAATTAGTTTGAACTAACATGGCCACATTGGTTAATTCAAACTAACTAGTTCAAATTAACCCTTAGTTTGAATAGCATATTAAAATGTATTAGTTCGAATTAAGGAAACCCTTAATTCGAACTAATGAAAGCCTAGGATAGCCATGGCTTAACGTAATTCGAATGAAGCTTCCTTAATTCGAACTAATTTGCTAGTGTAGACATAGTCCTAGTGAGAAAGCTTTTCCTAATATCCAGCCTCGATCACCCCAGCTGCAACTGGAAACCATTGCTCCTTGTTCTGTCCTCTGTTACTACTGAGAACAGCCTAGCTCCCTTCTCGTTGGAACACCCCTTCAAGTAGTTGAAGGTTGCTATCAAATCCCCCCTTAGTCTTCTCTTCTACAGACTATATAAGCCTAGTTCCTTCAGTCTCTCCTCATAAGTCATATGTCCCCCCCCCCAATAATTTTCGTTGCCGTCCGCTGGACTCTGTCTAATTTGTCCACATCCTTTCTGTAGTGGAGAGCCAAAAACTGGACACAGTATTCCAGATGTGGCCTCATCAGTGCCGAAGAGGGGGGGAATAATCACATCCCTCGATCTGTTGGCAACACTCCTATTAATGCAGCCCAATATACCCCCCAGGTCCTTTTCTACAGTGCTGCCAGTTAGCCGATTGGTCCCCAGCCTGTAGCAGTACATGGGATTTTTCCATCTTAAGTGCAGGACTTTGCACTTGTTATTGAACCACATGAGATTTCTTTTGGCCCAGCGTTCCAATTTGGCTAAGTCTCCCAGAATCCTGTCCCTGCCCTCCAGCGCATCTTACATTTCCCCCCAGCTTGGTGTCATCCATGAACTTACTGAGAGTGCAATCTATCCCATCGTTCAGATTGTTAATGAAGATGTTGAACAGAACTGGCCTCAGGACCGACCCCCTGGGGCACTCCACTTGTTACCGGTTGCCAACTAGACATTGAGCCATTGATTCCTACCCGCTGAGCCCGCTGATCTAGCCAGTTTTCTATCCACCTTATGGTTCACTCATCCGACCCATACTTCCTTAATGTGCTGATGAGAATGCTGTGAGAAACTGTATCAAAAGCTTTGCTAAAGTCGAGGTATATCATGTCAACGGCTCTTCCCACATCCACAAATCCAGCCATCTCATCATAGAAGGCAATCAGGTTGGTCAGGCACGATTTGCCCTTGGTGAATCCATGCTGACCAATGTTCCCTCTAAGGTTTGGCAGCTTGTGTGCAAAATTTTCAAGCCGTGTGCAAAACTTTTTCTGAATAAATTTTTTGTGTAAACTCACACGACAGAAATTATAGGCATTAATTGAAGTTAAAGTAATTGTAAATAGAATTAATTAATTGTGTTTAATTGAATTTGAATGAATTTTGAATTGAAATTTAATTTTTAGAAAGGTTTTTATTTAAAATTAATTTTTAAAAAGTTTTTTTTAAAAAAGGAAGGAAGGAAGGAAGGAAGAGAGAAGGAAGGAAGAGAGAGAAAAAGGAAGGAACAGAAGAAGAAAGAGAAGGAAAGAAGAGGAAAGAAGGAAGAGAAAGAAGAAAAGAGAAAGAAAGAAGGAAGAGAAAGAAAAAAGAGGAAGGAAAGAAGAGAAAGAAAGAAAAAAGAAGGAAAGAAAAAGGAAGACAAAAGGAAAAAAGAGAAAGAAGGAAGAGAAAGAGAGAAAGAAAAAAGAAGGAAGGCAAAGAGAAAGAAGGAAAGGCAAAGGAGAGAAAGAAGGAAAGAAAAAGGAAGGGAGAAAGAAAAAAGAGAAGGAAGGAAGAGAAAGGGAGAGAAAGAAGGAAGGGAGAGAAAGGAAGAGAAAGAAGAAAGAGGAAGGAAAGAAGAGAAGGAAGAGAAAGGAAGGAAGCAAAGAAAGAGAGAAAAGGAAAGAAAGAGAGAAAGAAAAAAGAGAAGGAAGAGAGAAAGAAAAAAGAGAAGGAAGAAAAAGGAAGGAAGGAAGCAAAGAAAGAGAGAAAGAAGGAAAGAAGAGGAAACAGGAAGAGAAAGAAGGAGGAAGGAAGAGGAAAGAAAGAAAGAAAAAAGAAGGAAGAGAAGAAAGAGGAAGGAAAGAAGAGAAAGAAAAAAAGGAATGAAAAAGACAAATAAGGAAAAAAGAGAAAGAAGGAAGAGAAAGAGAGGAAGAAAGAAAAAAGAAGGCAGGCAAAGAAGAGAAAGAAGGAAGAGAAAGATAGAGAGAAGCCAAGGCCACTGGTGGGGGAGGACCCTACCGCGGCCCTGGGAAGCCGCCAGTGGGGCGGAGCAGACCCCAGCCCCGGAGGCTGATCCCAGCCCCGTGCTGGGAGGCCGAAGCTGTCGGATGAGCCAGGCCCCGAGCCGGGAAGTCGAGGCGGTCGGTGGCTGGGAGCCCGGGAGCCCGCCGCGGCCACAGCCATCCCGCTGCCCTGGCCGCGTGGGGCAGGCAGACAGGCCCATGCACCTGAGCCGAGCCTGAGCCTGCCTGTCCCGCCCTGGGGGCGGGGAGGGCCAGCCCAGAGGCCGGGCACAGGCTGGGTCTGCCGAGGCAAAGCCAAAGCCCCGGGGGTCTGGAGGGAGTGGCGGGGGCTGCCAGGTTGCGCGGAGGTCCCTCAGTGCTGCGTGGGGGGTGCGACGGCTGCTGCACGGCCGCGCACCTGCGCAGCTTAGAGGGAACACTGATGCTGACTGTTCCTGATCACTCTATTTTCCTCCAAGTGTTTCAGGATGGATTCTTTGAGGACCTGCTCCATGATTTTTCCAGGGATTGAGGTGAGGCTGACCAGTCTGTAGTTCCCTGGATTTTCCTTTTTCCCTTTCTTGAAGATAGGTACTATCTTTGCCTTTTTCCAATCCTCCGGGACCTCCCCTGTTCACCACGAGTTTTGAAATATAATGGCTAGCGGCTCTGCAATCACATTGGCCAACTCCCTCGAATGCAGTTCACCCGGCCCCATAGACTTATGCATATCCAACTTCTTTATGTAGTCCCTAACCTGGCCTTCCATCACTGAGGGCCGCTCTTCTTCCCTCCATTCTGCGTTTCTCAGTGTAGTAGCCTGGGAGACGGCCCTCCCTGTGAAGAGTGAAGTAAAAAAAGCATTGAGTACTTCAGCCTTTTCCACATCATCCACCACAAGGATATCTGCCCCATTCAGTAAGGGACCTACACCATCCCTGATCCTCTTCTTGTTACTGACATACTGATATACTTCTTGCCTAGTGTGGCCCTCATGAGGGGTTGGCATACTGGTTCCAGGGCTCCTGTCCTAGGTATTGGCAAGGCTGGACTATCAGCTGACACACAGTTCTTCATCAAGATAACAGCCACTGCCAGGGTTGATGGCACTTCACCCACTCTTCTGCCAGCTGGGGAGAACCTAGATGAATCACTCTAATGAGATAAGTTCCAAAGGGGTGGCCATGTTAGTCTAGTTCAGCAAAATAAGCAATGAGTCCTGTGGCACTTTTAAAGACTAACATTTATTTTTCACATGAGCTTTTGTGG
The DNA here is from genome assembly GCA_007922175.1 of Pelusios castaneus. Taxonomy (NCBI): domain Eukaryota; kingdom Metazoa; phylum Chordata; order Testudines; family Pelomedusidae; genus Pelusios; species Pelusios castaneus. Next base: position 1,774,576 of record ML685807.1, on the reverse strand, counting down.
GTGAAGTCCCACTTTGTCCTGATGCTAGAAAATGGAAAACTTACAGTATGGAAGGGAAAGATAAATCCTGTGATTACATTTGACCGGATCAGGTCAGATTACTTCAGGAACTCAAACAAGTCGTATAGATTTAGTGTAGTATAGATTCAGTGTAGAAGAACAAGACGTGGTGCGGTTGAGGGAAGTGAGAATCACTGTTTGTAATGAAAAACAAAGAAAGAGTCCCATGGCCTTTTTAAAGACTAATGTTTGTAATGAGAAAGCCAGTTCATTTTGCTATTTAAACCCAAGTTGATGGTGTCAAATCTGCAGATGACTGCTAACCTTGTGATTTCTCTTTGAAGCTTTGGTTTAGAATTAGCCTGTTTAAGAATTGTAACAGACATGTCTTTCATGGTGTGACTGCGGAGATTGAAATGATCTCCTATTGTTTTTTGTTTTGTTTTGATGTTGCCATTTCCAATGTCAGATTTCTGTCCATTTATTCTTTTGCACAGACATACTCCATTTTGTCCAATGTATAAGGCAGAAGGGCATTGTTGGCACATGATGGCATTTATCACATTGGTGGATGAGCAGGTGAATGAGCCCCTGATGGAGTTGCTGGTTTGATTAGGTACAATGATGATGTCATTAGTGTTGATATGTGGGCAGAGTTGACAGCGAGGTTTGTTGCTTGACTTGCTGATTTGCTGAAGTAATCTGAGCTGATACAGTGAAGTTTAATCACAGGATTTATCTTTCCCTCCAATACTGTAAGTTTTCTGTTTTCTAGCAACTGACAGAGTGGAATTTCACCCATGGAAGTTCATGCAAAAAATAAATGTATTAGTCTTTAAAAGTACCACAGGACTCCTTGCTTGTTCTAATGAGATAGCTTCCACCACCTGTACTCTACTCTGCTTCTCTGGATCCAACCAGTGCCAACCTTTCTCTTTCAGGCATTGGGCTATCATCCAGGGCCAGGCTCCAGGTGGACCTCTCTCTTTTTGGACCTGTTTTTGTAAAGTCTTGGAGTTCATGTCAAGGATGGCTGCCTTTACTCAGAATACTCAAGCACTTCTATGGCTCCAAGCCCTACCGGGTGGCTTGTGCAGTTCCCCTCATATATGGGACTAATTCAGGGTGGTCCAGTGCTTCTGTGGCTAGCTTGCTGTGGTGGCCATCAATTAAAAGATGTCCTGGAAGATTTCTGGTTCTTTTCTGGATCCTGTTTTCATGAACCTAATGGGCAACCTGATGAGGAAGACATCCCTTGGTGCACAGGGACTGTGACATTAGATGCACTCTCAGACTGCAGGAGCATCATCAACTTCTGATGCTGTATCGCCAGTTGTTGCTGGAATGTCTGCTGTTGCTGGCCCTCCACTGTCCACATCAGTAACTTTTACTCCATGTCTGTGCTTCTCTTGTTTCAAATTAATTGTTATACCTGCTGACCTTTTAACAGGACTCAGTTGCTGTCTGCATTCTCCAACCATGCATCGGGGTTGAAGTCCAAACCTGGCAACACGAAGGCTATGTCTACACTGGGAATTTGTCGACTTAAGGAGGCTTAAGTCGACTTAATAACTACCGGTCTTTAGGTAAACTTAACTATTAAGTCGACGTAAAGAGGGTGTGGGTGCCCTAGATTGACTTATTCTATAAGTCGACCTAGGGCCTGGTCCCGGGGAGAAGGAAGCTGGGCTCCTTTCTCCCCAGGACTGCAGGTCCCGGCCAGAAGGAAGCCCGGTGCTTCCTTCTGGCTGGGATCGCTTGGGTCCCGGCGAGAAGGTAGCATGGAGCTCCCTTCTCCCCGGGACTGAGCCATCCCAGCCAGAAGGGAGCCCAGCTCTCTTCTCCCTGGACCCGCAGGGGTCCGGGCAAGAAGGGAGCAGCCAGGGGATCCCCGGAGGGTCCCCTGTCAGCTGGAGCACCGGCAGCTGCCGGGTCCGGTGCTCCAGCTGAGAAGGGAACCTCCGGGGATCCCCTGTCAGCTAGAGCACTGGCAGCTTCCTTCTTGCCCGGACCCACAGGGGTCCAGAGAGAAGGGAGCCTATGCTCCTTTCTCCCTGGAACCCGTGTGGGGGTCTCAGCAAGAAGGGAGCCCCGGTTGGGACCCGTGGCTCCCTTCTGCCAGGAAGCTGCAGGTCCCGGCAAGAAAGGAGCCATGGCTCCCTCTTTGCCAGTACCCTGGCTTCCTTGGGAAGGGACCCGTAGGTCCCCTCTCAACGGGGAGCCACAAAGTCGCGTCTACACTTGAAAAGTTGTCGACTTGTTAAGTTGACTTAACTTTTCAAGTGTAGAGATAGCCAAAGACAGTTGGTGGCTGTGTAGTCCTGGGGCAAAGGTCAGTGGCTGGGGTTAGGGGAACATGGGGTCCTCCCTGCTCCACCAGATTTTGATTCAGGGTTCTGTAAGTAACAGTTCAATTGTGCAGCAAAGGGGTGGGCACTCCTGTGCCTTGCTCCAACTTCCTGACCTGGCTTCAGTTTCTCCACTGGTACCATTCTTCTGCATGTGGATTGCACCCTCTCTGATCACTCTCCAGGGGAAGATTTTCCTCTATTAGTCATGGCCCGTCTTTCCCAGCCCTTCCAATGATTTCAACTTTCCATGACTTTACTTCCATAGTTTTGATGCAATACACCAACAAAATCTTCTTCACAAACATAGATTTGGGGAGAAATATGGGTCTTCGGTTTCATATGGTCAAGGCAAAGGGGGCAAATTTAGTATTATACTCTATCTACCTTTTTTGAGGCTCTTCTTCCCATTCTAGTCTCAATTTATGTTCTTTGTACTTAGGTCAGTCATGGTGGGAAAGTGATGGAAAGATTCTATTGCTTAGCTTCTATGAATTGTCTTTTTACTTCTTTGTGATTCCATTTCTGTGTGAGTCCATATCTTTATTAATTAGATTAAGCAAAATTTCCACTATTTCTGCAATAGTAGGGTTGTCAGTCTGAAATCTTTCAAAGTCAACTGAAGTCTGAATTCCTTTTATAAATTGCCTCTCTATAGAGTCTTGTGTGTAACTAGCTTTCAGATAGTTCTATAACTTACTGTTTCACAAGACTAACAGGAACCTTGTTGATTTAATTACTTCCTCTTCAAGTCTCTTTTGAATAGCTAGTTTTCCTTTACAGAGCGAAATTTTTGCCTAATGTTCATAATTATTTTCTAGTTCATTTCAGAATGACATTCATGTTTGACAAATGAAGGCGGGGGAAGCCCATAAATCTTAAAGACGAGTGGGTAGGAGATGTGATAGTGGAGGGTTTTTTCAGAGAAAAAAATAAGATCAAGTTTCCCCACGTCTAGCAGTTTTCCCTGCACCACCCAGACCGTGTGCCTGAAGCATGTTCTAACAGATGGTTTCTGGTGATACAAGTAGACCTGTGAGAGTGCCAACAGTGGTGTCAGTTTATATGGGGATTTGTATCAAAAATATATTAGCTGTTCATAATTATGTCTAAAACATGAATATCAGCTGGCTTTATGCCTTTTATTCACTATCAACCTGAGCTAGAATTGAACTAGAAACACAAATGAAAAGCTTCAAGTCCCAATTCTGTGACTCATAATCCCCAAAAATCACAGAGACAAGGAATGTGTTCATTGCCCAGATCTTTGTTTTTTCCTGATTGGTAGACTTGGAAAGGAGAGTTTAGAGGGTATTTCTTTGGTTGGTGTGGGGATAGGCAAAGTTTGCACTTGGATGGTACAGCATGTCAGTGTGTTTTATCAGAAAAGAAAAATTAAACCATCCATTCAAATTCTGATATCCCCACAATCCAATTTCCTGTTGGAAGGTGTTTAGGAATTTGCCCTCTGTATTCAATGAATGGTAATCTTGTTTGAGCCTATTGTATTAATTTTCATTAAGTTGACTTTATTTTGCTTAAGTCGATTTAAGCAAGCTGCTTAAGCTGACTTAAGCAAAGTGTAGTGTAGACGGAGGGCTAATTAAGTCGACTTAAGCCAAGCTTAAGTCAACTTAATTTACCAGTGTAGACGCAGCCATTGAGATGTTAACAACCACTGAATTGGACATGTTTGTGACTTAGCGCCCTTTATCTTGGCACAGCACTATTTGTGGATACCAAACAATTTGTGGAGATCTATGAATTCACTGTTAAGAGTCTTCAGCCATCTTTTTTCCAGTGAAGTATTACAGAAGATATGAAAGATTTTGTCACAATGATTTTTTAAAAAAAAAAATATAGACCAAATCTCAGCCAGATCCCTGCCTCCTGTTCACATTTTTGTTCTTGCCCAATGCATTGTAGCCACTGGAACAAGTTTTTAATCCAAAAGTAACATTTTACAAACTACAGTCCGGATCCTCTAACCATATATATATATATATACTTGACCATTGTGAGTACTGCTATTGTGGGGCATTAAGATAGTAAAGTTAAGCATGTCTATTTGTAGGATTAGGACCTAGGTATGAAAAGGATGAAGATTAGAGACTGGTATCACTATGATGGCAGAGTTAGGTTGTTAGACTTACCCCCTAGTCTATACTGTGGGGGTAAGATGATGGGAGATATGCAATCTGTGTGCCACAGATTGCATATCTCCCGTCAATTTACTTACTTCTACTTATTGCGCTGTCTTGACTGAGCTGCTTTGACCAGCAGGGCTTTTCTGTCAATGCAGTGTTACGCCACTTGGGAGGGTGGAGTAACTGCATTGAATGGAGAGCACGTCTGGGATCAATTGAGCTGGTCTGCACTGCCTGCTCAATCGATCCCGCTGCATCTATCCATAAGGATCAACTCAGTTTTTCTCGGTATAGACAAGGCCTCTCTCTGATTTCCCACACTTTCAAGTGACTTTTGGAGGAGAGGGGGAGGCAAGGGATGGGGTCATAGAATCATAGAATAATAGGGTTGGAAGGGACCTCACGAGGTCATCTAGTCCAACCCCCTGCTAAAAAGCAGGACCACTCCCCCTAAATTATCCCAGCCAGCGTCTTGTCTAACCGAGCCTTAAAAATCTCCAAAGATGGAGATTCTACCACCTCACTAGATAGCCCATTCCAATGCTTCACCACCCTCCTAGTGAGAAAGTTTTTCCTAATATCCAACCTTGACCTCCCCAGCTGTAATTTGAAACCATTGCTCCTTGTTCTGTCCTCTGGTACCCTCGAGAACAGCCTAGCTCCCTCCTCTTTGGAGCAACCCTTCAAGTAGTTGAAGGTTGCTATCAAATCTCCCCTCAGTCTTCTCTTGTGTAGAGTAAATAAGCCTAGTTCCTTCAGTCTCGCCTCATCAGTCATGTGCCCCAGCCCCCTAATCATTTTTGTTGCCCTCCACTGGACTTTTTCTAATTTGTCCACATCCTTTCTGTAGTGGGGAGCCCAAAACTGGACACAGTATTCCAGATGCGGCCTGACCAGTGTCGAATAGAGGGGAATTATCACATCCCTCGATCTGCTGGCAATACTCCTACTGATGCAGCCTAATATGCCATTGGCCTTTTTGGCAACAAGGGCACACTGTTGGCTCATATTCATCTTCCCGTCCACCATAACCCCCAGGTCCTTTTCTACAGCGCTGCTACTTTGTTTAGCCTTAACTCTGAATTTCTTGGACCTCTAATATATTTTCGGTAACTACAATGGTAGTGTAAAGGTTTAGGATTTTTTTAATCCTCAAATTATTGATATATACTCACAGTTTTAACTCTATTTAAAAGAACATTTTTGTCTGGGAATGTTTGCATGCCAAAGGCATTGCATTCCGGTATATAGCCAGTCACCTCCTGTTGTCTTCTTTAGGTTGTATTAGGCACAGAACTTTAATTCAAATACTGTACAAAGAAAATAATATCACAAAACTACAGTTTGACAAACTGAAATAATCCCAATGATATGCAATGCATATGTGAAGAAAGAAAAAGAAAGATGTCTCATTTTTACTGTTCCAACCTTTCTCATAGACTCTAAAGTCAGAAGGACCAATATGATTATCTAGTCTGACCTCCTTCATAACGCACACCACAAAACCTCATCCACCTACTCCTATAGTAAACCTCTAACCTATGACTGAGTTATTGAAGTCCTCAAATCATGATTTAAAGGCTTTAAACTACAGAGAATCAGCCAAATGAGCCATTCCCCATGCTACAGAGGAAGGCTGTTGATTTAGTCTGTTTAGGTTCTCTTTCACCTCTGTCCACTTAGTTCTCTTCCCTAGTATGGTCTTCTCTTTGTCACATTTGGAACTCTAGCTGAAATAAAAGACTGTAAATAGTATTGATATAGCGATTATATTCTATTTTCTAGACTTCAGACTCTTTTGAAAATATACAAAAACTCTATTCCTTCAAATTCTTTGCTGTTATAATGGCATTGAAGCTACTTAATCAGCACCTGTATGTAGAAGTTCTGTTATTTTGTGTAAACATATCCCATTTATTACCCGTTCTGTATTTTCATAACTATTTCACAGTTTGATTAACTAGTTATGTCACAATTTTGCAAAGTTAACATTACTAAATATGTTTCTTCTGTTTAATGTCAAACTAGGGAAGATAGAAATTGCCATAGCAAATCATAAAAGTGGTCCATCTAGTTCAGTATATAGTAGCCAGAACTGTGCTTTAGAAGAAGATGCAAGAAATTTGAAAGTGGGCATGTTTAGAATAGTCTACCTAGCTCACCAATTTAGAATGCATTTTTCTGTATTATGATCAGGTTTATGATTATGGGTCGACCTGGTGTTTACATGACTAGGCTGAACACATTTCTTTCTAACCAGTTCTCCTATTTCATCACTGTGAATTTGGAAAAAAAAATCCTGTTGTTTTATTTGTAACTAATAATTATTGATTAGTATTACTGTAAGTATTGTATTGTTTTTCCCTTTTGACCCAATAAATAGTCAAGTTGTTTCCATTAAGAGGGGAAATTGATGAATAAGTTCTAGGATCCTGTTTATTTACAAAGAATGTACAAAGTCCTGTTTCCCAGAACACAGGAAGATATCCAAGTGGAGTTAGTTTCTTTGCTCAGAGCTCCTGGTCCCTTTCAGCCATTACTTGGCACCAAAGCTCTGTCTCTTGGCTTTCCTCAAGGCCACACACTCTTCTCATTCAAGCCATGTCTGGCTTTCTGCTCTCTTCTCCTTGCTTGTCTCTGACATTTCTCCCCTTCTCGCTCATGCAGATATATAAACCACCCTGAGACAAGATCCAGCGAAAACCCATATAGTTCTAATTCCTGATCAGACTGAGATGTGCCTTTGTTTTGGGCAGTGTCTGTTTTGATTTGAGGCCCCTACTGTTTCTTACATCACTGGTTCCCAACCTGGTGTGTGGGGGCCCTTTGAGGGAGTGCCAAAGATTACAAGTGGTCCATGAGGCATCAGTAATTTTGTGGTAATTTAGCTCCCCCAGAGTGAAGAAGCAGCCTCGCAAAGGGAACAGCAGCCTTGAGTTCTACTCTGGTTCCGTGGATGAGCAGCCCTCACAGTGCAGCACCATCTGGGCAGGTAATGGAGGTGTGCATTGGTGGCTATGCCAAGGAAGGGCTTAGCTTCTTACTCAGGTAAGCGTAATTTATTAATTATTATTATTATTATAAATATAATTTAATCTTATTATATATAGCAGTTTATATATGTTTATAGCAGTTACATATATGTTTATGGCCAGCGAAGTGTGAAGTTGGGGGAATCGCTTATTTTACCTAGTGTTAACTAGTCAGGCTTTCGTTCAGAAACATTGGGAACCACTCAAATGTATGATGGCGGCTATCCTTACCACACTCAATGTCATTTTGCTCAACCCACCAACATATGTTTGTAATATCAAAAATGAGCAGTTTTAGCTATCAATCCGATTCAATGCATTGCAGCCTTTGGATTAATAGCACTTTTTTTTAATGCCTGTTTCTTAGTCATCAGGCCAAATTTGGTTCAAAAGTAAGGTTTTATAACAACAAAAACTTAAAACAATTTCTATTGGACTTAGGTTTTAGTAAAATCCAAAGAATATTTTTTAAACAAAATTGTAAACATCGCAGAAGAAAAATCTGTTCGTTTTGCTGATGTATGAAAACCCAGGTGTAAATTTGACTAGAAGAAACATCTACAATAAAAAATGCAACTGCCTAGTCCATTGGCTCAGCTGGAGGCTTGTTAACTGTTAAAAGTAATCCTCTGAGAAATACATAAATTGGGATTAAAAAATCAGTTTTAATAATCTAGGGTGTTAATTGTAATATAGGGCCTCAGCTGTCTCCACTGAAATCAATGGGAGTTTTTCTATTGATATCAGTAGGAATATAAATGAGATTTAAAAAAACAAACAAACAAAAAAACCCGACAGGTTTCTCCGAAAACATCTTTGTCAGTTGGCGATCCTTTCAGTTTTTGCTGCTACCTTCTTACTCTGGCTTATGTTGGTGACAGCGTTGTTTTATGTGCGCTACTCTAATTATCTAATACAAATTTATATGGGATAAAATGTGAATGATGATAGTATTGGATATACATGTTCTATAGTTTGCTAAAAGAGATGACATATCTATCATGTTCTCAGGCTTTCATGAGGCAAATTTCTAAAAATACACCCATTAAATTTGGGTTCCTGTGCCAGTTTTGTAAAGACTAATACAAAGTTAATCACCTAACATCAGTTGAAATTATACAGACTGAAATGGGAAACATAAAGGTTCATAGAGTCAATTTATGTCTACACTTGCAAATTAGTTTGAATTAAGGAAGCTTAATTGGAACTAACTTAAGCCTTGGCCACACTAGGCTTTCGTTAGTTCAAATTAAGGGCTTCCTTAATTCAAACTAATAAATTTGATTGCTTAGTTCGAACTAATCCTTAATTTGAAATAGTTAGCTCGAATTAAGTCAATGTGGCCATATTAGTTAGAACTAACTGCTTAGTTCGAACTAATCGGCAGATTGACCTTGATGCAACTGACTAATTTGAACTAAGTAAGTGCCCTGCATGGACATGGCTAGTTCGAACTAGCATTCTAGTGGGGCCATGCTAGTTCGAATGAAGTTAATTTCGAACTAACTAAAATTAGTTCCAATTAGTTAGTTCGAATTAACTAATTTGAACTAGCTTTTGTAAGTGTAGACATAGATAGATTTTAAGGTCAGAAAGGACCAGTATGATCATCTAATCTGACCAGCACAATGCAGGCCACAGAACCTCCTGCCCACTCCTGTAATAGACAACTAATCTATGACTGACTCATTCAAGTCCCCAAATCATGGTTTGAAAACTTCCAGGTACAGAGAAACCACTGGCAAGTAACCCATGCCCCATGCTTCAGAAGAAGGCAAAAATAACCTCAAGGCCCTGCCAATCTGCCCTGGAGGAAAATCTTTTCTTGATCCCAGATATGGTGATCAGCTAATCCCTGAGCATGTGGGCAAGACTCACCAGCCAGACACCCAAAAAAGAATTCTCTGTATCAACTCAGAACCCAGCCCATCTAACATACCATCATAGACCATTGGCATAATTACACTAGGAATGAAAGATCAGTCAATTTCCAAACTAAGCTGTGTCATCATATCATACCCTCCATAAATTTATCCACAGGATCCTCGGCTGTCTTGCACCTTATCTGTATAGTTGTGGATGCAAGACATGATCAAATAGAACTCACCTCTCACTTACACTGGCAGTAGCTTTGCAAGGGTGTAATTGACTGTAAAAGGCACTGGGCAGTGGGAATCTACACCCAGCATCCTTTGTTCTCATCCCTTCAGGCAAAGTCAGAGAATGGCTTTATGACCATTATGGGTTAGAGGCACACTAAATTAAGAGTAATTTAAATTCTCTCAGCAACAGTATATAAATGTGGGTTTTCTACCAACATGAGACAGTCTGAATCAACAATGGGAATGGGCCAGTTACCAAAGAATCTGCTAGAGAAAGTCATTGCCGCCAGTGCAGGATCTACCTATCCTTCTTGACCATTAGAGGGAGGAAACAACAAAAGATGCTAACCAGCCAGTCAAATAAGAAACAACACCAAGAATGTACCAGGGTTTTAATACCAGCTACTCCTCTTGCGGTAAGGATAGTGGGTGCTGCCCAATTGTTGCAAATGATCTATTTTGTGCTGAAGTCTGTCTCTTTGAGCCTTGGGATGAATGTCAGAACTAGCACACGCCAACCGGATGCTGAAGATAGCAAAATGGAAATGAAGATGATAGTAAGAAGAGTGTTGCTTTAACCATGACAATAGGCAGTAAAATTAGGCTACAGTAAAACCTTTGATCGCTTGTTTGCTTCCTACTTATGACCGTTACCTGAAAGTTCAACAAAGTACTCACTGCAGAGTGAGAGAAAGTTACACTGAATTAAATGCCGGCATTTCTCGTATTTTAATATGACTACTGCATGCTCGGAAACATTTTGTTTGTTAAAAATTTATCAGAAAACTCAGAAGTTTTCTCTGAAGTTCTTAATGTGACCTAGATTTGAATGGTTCATGTAACCCTAGAACGGCTCTGTTCAATGAATTCACTCTTTTGTATGTGGAAATGAGACAGTGTATCTCTAGTACCACACTTTCCTGTTCCTCTCATGTTCTTAAACAATTGTTTTACATTAATAAGAATAATAGCTGGGTTTGTTTCACTTATTAATGCACATCTCCATGCTCCAGTTCTGTATGGGTCTGGAAAGTATATTCTTTCTTTTTCTGAATTACAGTAGAGTATATTTCTGTGCCACTTCTACTAGAATACCTAGCTGTTCCCTAAATGGATCCTTACACCAAAGCCATTGTTATTTTAAACATGATTTCTGTTGGTCTTCAGTTCGGGGTAAGGAAGAACCTCCATATTAATTCCACCAATGTTTTATTTGGCTGAGTGAAGTGAGGCTCTTGTGATGGCAGTTCACTGCTTGGCTGGCTGGCTGTTTGCCTGAGTGTAGCATAATAACTTTTGAATACTGCCTATAATCAGGGAACTGAAAGGGGGTGGGGGAGGGAAATGGGAGACACTCTGGGCTAGATTCACAAGCAGGACCGAGAGACACATATAAGGGCAGTTAGGCACAAGTCCAACATTTAGACACCCCTGACATTCACAGACCCTGATTAGCTGCTCACTAGCCCTATCAGCACCTAAATTCTTTTAGTCCTGAAACCACTGAGCTGTTTGGTGCTTACACTTTGGTGGGATCCTCAACCTAGGCATTCTTTGGTCTATCTTACCTGCAGGTCCTGATCTGGTAGGTGTGCTCAGAAAGCACTTCCTGGATTGGGCTCCACACGAAACACAACCAAAGTGGTGGTGCTGCCTGCTTCAAAGCAATGACTTGAGTCCAGCTCACCCATCTTACAGGTGAGTGCCTTGCACACTGGCTTAGAAGGGAATTCTGAGGTGGGGGCTCTTTTAGTCTCTCCTGTTGAAGCTGTTCCACGTTGTATAAATATTTAAAGAGCCATTGGAGTAGGGACTGGACCCTGGATCTCCCACCTGGGTGCCCTAAATGTTTTGCTGTTGACTCATTCTCACTCTGTTTCTGGCCCAATGAATATTTAAGTATCAAGTGAAATAGTTCCATCGCCATCATCACCTCCTGCTTCCTTGGACCTACTTACCACCTCTTGGAGAGGTGGATTAATTGCATCAATGGAAAATAAGTTTCCATTGATGGAGGAAGCATCTACGCTACAATGTAGACACAGTTGCACAGTGCCACTGTAGCCCCTATAGTGTTGGGATACCCTCAGGTGCCTAGCTCTTTATATGCATTGTCTAGAGAGCCTGGGCATGAAATGCAATGCTGTGAATTACAGTAGGTGGTAGAGTAACTAGATTCTAAGGCTAGACAGCATCATTATGATCATCTAGTTCAATCTCCGGTATAACACAGGTCACAGGACTTCCTCAAAATATTCCTAGAGCATATCATTTTAGAAAAACATCCAATCTTGATTTCAAAACTGTCAGTGATGAAGAATCCATCCCAACTCTTTGTAAATTATTCCAATGGTTAATTACCCTCGCCATAAAAAATGTACTCCTTATTTCCTTTAAGTAGAGGAAAGGGATGGAGCACTTAATCCCTTGCCATTTATGCCTCCTTACTCCAGGGAAAGGAATGATCAAGATACGAGAGGCTGTCCATTTTCACCTAGTCTGCATTGTGAATGTTAGAGTGGCACAGATGGGTTCTAAAAAGCAAGTCTATCAAGAATTCCTTTGCTAGAAGTTTGGTAGGAGCAATGTAATCTTTCTAGCATATAGAAGTTGCCAGTAAAGAAAATTTCCCTCTGTTGCTGCAAAGCTGAGAAAGTCATAATACATTCAACTTTTCTGTTGTTCATTTGTATTTCTTTCTTGCTGCTTGGCTGCTTACAGCCTCTCTCCCTATGCCAGAGATTCTGAATCCGCCAACATTTCACCCATATCTTCGAGCCTGAAGTGGTCCTAGAAGGCGTTCTTCCTCTCAGTCATAGACAGAAGCAGCACCCAGGGGGGTCTGACAGGTGGATTAGTCTCTTTTCAGGTGTGCAGGCATCAAGATAAACAGAACCAAGACCTGTGGTGACACAAATGGGAGAGTCATGCTTTGAGAGAACAAGACTGCTCACTTTTTATGAACAAGAGCTTTTCAAATTTTAGAATATTATGCTGAGTAAAATGGACATTAGGTTTCTTTTTAAACTAGGTCATATCTTCATACAGTAACTTAAACTAGGTCATGTTTACTCACTAGTAGAGGGAGTATGTGTTTCAAAATCTGGTAAATGTTCATTTCCTGGAAAAGCCCCAACAATGATAAAGTGCTATCCAAAAAACTCCACAAAGCCAGTTAAACATGTAAGAGGAAACTGACAAAACATCACTTTATCTTCCTCTGTCTCATAAAAATGGAAATGTGTTTCCCTTTCAAAATAATTGATGGTACAAACATGTATTTATGTTGCTTGTGGTTTAAACTGCTATCAAATCATTTAACATTATATGAACAGAAAATTAATGTGGCCTGTTCTGTGTCCATTCATATAAAATATGTAGAGTGCTTTCTGGGCAAGATTCTGCAGTCACTTGGGTTTGCATGGGTGGGAGAGGAATTTAGACCTTCATTTTCTAATAATCCTAAAAACACTAAGACTAATCCTCAAGACACCCTGTGAGGTATATAAGATACTAGCTATAGACTATTATTCAAGAGAAATTAGGATACCCAAGAGAGTCGGTAAGCTCACTAATGGAAAAAGTAGGGTCAGCTTCACACCATGTCCATAGAGTCAATTGATTAAAACTCAATGTTCTGATATTTTGACATCTCTGTGCTGATACTGGTGAGTACTGTATGAGAAATTATTGATATTTGAGGGTAGCTTTTAAAATTCCTGAAATGTTCTGCCTAGTGCAAAGAAAAGCATGGATATTCTTTATTTATGACTGATCATTAATAATATGCCCAGCCAAAAGTCCAGTGTACATAATAATAATAACAAAGAACACTACCATCATCACCACCAATAATAATAATTAATAAATGATGATGATGAATAATTGGGATCAGGATTTAAGAAATCAGTTAGAGGATTTAGCCACACAACTCCCATTAATTTCCATAGGATTTTTGTCGTGAAATCCCCTAATTAGCTTGGAAGAACCCCAAATAAGCTGGTATCCATAGAGCTTAAAGTACTTTACACAGCAACATAGGTATCATCTCCATTTTACAGATGGAAAGCTCAGGCACACAGAGGTGAAGTGAGTTGCCCAAGGTCACACAATGAGTCAGCAGAAAAGACAATGCTGGGTCTCCTGACCCCTAGCCCAAGGCCCTAGCCACTGAAAAAAAAATTCTATCCCCATAAATACAAATGATAGTATAAAATTCCTACACATTGTCTCAGTGTCCAAAAACTAAAAACCTTCCAATTGCCACTTAATTGGTATTCTGCAACTGAGCCCTCCCAACCACTCAAACCTCCCCATTCAGATATGCACGATGGCTCCTGAGCTGTTAGACCAAGATGTTGGAGAGGGTCCAAAATTAAAGTGCTTCACTGCTAATGCTCTGGCAGATACTTATTTTCATGCGAACCAGAAAGGATTGATATCTAGAGTATTTTACTTGGCCACAATTGCTGTCATATCACAAGGGAAAAGAAGAAGTCTCTGACAATAGCCAAGATCCAAACTATTGATGTCATGATAGGTCAATGTCAACCGTACTAAACTATTCCTGTTAATCAGTTGGCATCCACTGATGGTCACAGAGAGAAGTAATATGGTGCATATTAATACATAACTGCTAATGCATTGTACTGCACTATCTACAATTTCCTCTTTATTTTTAGCAGCACACACTATGTAAAGAAACAAGGAACCAAGTGTCTGGTGAAGTCTCAAGGTATATTGACAATGGAAGTAACAGTAGCACCTGCTAGAATTCAACAGTCCTAATATCAATCTGTTATTAATTTTTTTAAAAGTCCCATCAAAGTAGTATACACTTAAATAGCCTGCTAGACTTTAAAGTCATTTTTCCAAAATGCTACTTTCAGATCTAAACTGGCAGCTGAAATTAACAAGCACCAACATTAATGTAGATACTGTGCCCACATCAATGTTTTGTTTTTTGCAAGTATAATACTCATTTTTTTTGCTAAATCATCCCTTGGAATGTAGACAGAATTTTCAAGTAATGTTCAGTCAGGCATAGCTCTGGGAGGAACCCAGGGCCGCAAGTGTGTTCAAAGTGTTGATGATCAATGTGTCCTGAAATACACATTAATTCTCACAGCTAGCTGCATTCTTCATTGATGTGACAATGAAGGACAATGTAATCAGATTACTGACTGGTATGAGAAAGTCTTACCATCACTGGTAAACTATCAGATTGAAATTAGTGCCCACTGGCTCTCTGCATGAATGTGAATTTTACCTAATATTAGTAGAACCCTGCAAATCTATGCTATCTACTTTATATCCACAAACTCTTTCTGTGGATCGCAGATGGATATGGATCCAAATTTTATATCTAGAGCCTGGCCAATCTGCAGATATTTGCTTTATAGGCATGAAATGACCTTAGAGATCTCAATGATATAATGTTTCCATGTAGGACTAGCTTCTATTATTTCTGCAGAGTCACTTCAGTGACTCCGGGCACACCGCAAAGGCCTGGGGCTGGGGAGCTGCAGGTTGGTAGAACTGTTTGCTGGTATCATGTCGCGGTTCAGAGCTATGACTATATCTATACACCCAGAGTGAACTTATAACCATGTCTTTGCTTGGATGCTGCCTTCCATGTGCAACCACATAAGCACACTCCAGCACTGTTGGTCTGGAATAGTCTCTGGTCCAGATTCTGTGCTATTGGGCAGCTAATATCCATTATCAGTTCAATCAGCCATGGGAGGGTCACTCCTGGGCAGGGGATCTTCCAGTGGTATGGAGCTCAGAGGATCATGCTTTCTCAGGCAGTCTCTGCTATAGCTTCCATTGTTGGCCTTGAAGATTAAGATCAGGAGCTTGAATCAACAGCGGAAGGAAATTAGTGCCAAGGGAAGAAGTAGAGAATGGGAGTGGTGGGATTTTGGCAGGCCTCCCACCAAGGAGGCAGGCTGCAGCATTCGGTGCACAGTAGAGTTTGTTTTTCTTCCTCCTTAGCATCACTTCAGCTTCTAATGTATTCATTTTAGACCAACTGCTCTTCATTCAAGTTCTCATTACTCTTCTGGGCCCCTAGGCCCAGATCTTCAAGGGATTTTTTAGATGCCTAGCTTGATTTCAGTGGGAGTTAGGCACTTTGGGGCTCTGGGCTTAGGGCCTCTTTGTAATGTTGATGGTGTTGATTATGTCTGCTGTAAAGCAGAAAGTTGGATGTCATCTGTATATTGCTGCAAAGAGCCAGTAGTGTCTCACAACTCCCTCTAGAGCAACAGCTCCCAACCTGTGGTGTGGGATCCCCTTCGAGAGGTCATTTATCCCCCTGAGTTCCACTCTGTCTGAAGGAGCAACCCCCTGGCCTGAGTGGCCAGGCACCCAGCCAGAGAGGAGCAGCCCCTTTCTGGTTGGGGCCTGGAGAAGCCCTGGCCAACCCTACAGGGCCCTCAATCCATGAAGGATGGAAAAAGGCAGGGTCACATGGGGCATGCAGTGGCGGCTGCACCAGGGAAGGTTTAGCTTCTTATTCAGGTAAGAGTAATTTATTATTATTAGATATGTAATTCAGTGTTGTTATTATTATCATTCAATGTACATACAGGGTCTATACGTGTTTATGGCTGGTGAGGGATGGAAAAGGGTGGAGGGGCATGTGTTTTCCCTAGTGTTAATTAGTGGGGCTCTCACTCAAAAAGGTTGGGAACCACTGTTCTAGAAGCCCCATTGAAAAGATGGCAGGGATCTCCTCAGGCTGAGGAGAAAGACACCCATCAGAATATTCTGGGGCCTCATGTTTGCTTTGAGGCTCTTTTATTTCAGGTGGACTAGTTAACAAATAACAAGGTTGCAGGCAATCTGAAAGCACAGCCTAGCAGCCTGATGCCTGACCACTAGTTCATTGCCACTGGAAAACAACCTGAGATGTTTTCTCTTGAAACTGTTTGCCATTAAGGACAAGTTCAGATATGAGTTTTAGCAAATGGAGTCTGTGGGTACATGGCACGCAAGGACTCTCTTGATGAAAAGGACACCAATTGTGTTTCTTATTTTGCACTTTGGGCTAGACTCACCAACACACTTAGGCACCAGGCTGCCACTTTAGGCACCTAAATCCCAGAATTAGGCCCCATTAGGACTCACAAGGCCTCTGCTCAGCTGCCCCTAAAATGGTTCTGTGCCTTAAGTCGTTTGGACCCTATATGGTTGCAGTAAAAGCTCCCTTGGTGCCTATGTCTCCACCTCTGAGCATGCAACATGACTAAACCCCAGAGTGAGGCACAAACTGGGAGAAGATAACTCACAAGCAGGGCCCGATCCAGTAAGCATGCTCAGATCTCACCTAGTGGTGATGCCTTCCTTCATAACCCAGTAGTTAGAGTACTCTCCTAGGGTGCTTCTACACTTGTAAATTAAGTCGACTTAAGCTTGCTTAAGTCGACTTAATTTACTCTGTGTCTACACTACATTTTCCTTAAGTCAACTTAAGCAAGCTGCTTAAGTCAACTTAAGGAAAATTAAGTCGACTTTACTAAACCTGGTTTAAAGTCGACTTTAGGCTTAAGTCGACTTTAGAAAGTCGACTTAAGCCAGTGTAGACCTGGAGTAGCCCTAAGTCGACCCTAAGTCGACTTAGGGCTCTCCAGGACTCCCCCACTGCCCTCCCTGCTGGGGGGGGTCACAGGGGGAGCCTGGCATGCCCCCCCAAAGGGCAGGGCAGAACCCTGCCCACTCTGTCCCTATGCTCTGTCCCTGTCCCCCTTTTCCCCATTGTACCCAGGTACAATGGGGCAAAGGCTGAGCCCCCTGGCAATTGGCAAGGGGTGCCCCCCTGCCATCGTGGACCTCTCCCAGGTCCACCTAGCCTGTAGAAGTTGACCTAGGCGTCCAGTGTGGACATTCTCTAGGTCGACTTTGTAAGTTCCCCCCTAAGTCAACTTAATTTTATAGTGTGGACATGCTAAGTCAACTTAAATTAACAAGTGTAGACATAGTCCTGGGGTGTTGGAGATTTGCCAGTTCAAGTCCCCCTTTCACATGAGGAGGAGCAGGAATTTGAACTGGAGTCACTATCTCACAGAGGAATGGTCTGAGCACTGACATGGGACTCTCTCAGTGTCTCTTGTTGAAGCTGCTCCACTTTGTATACGTATTTTCGAAAAGTCATTGGAGGAGGGCAATTGGATCCTGGGTCTCTCACCTCCCTTGAACCACCAGGCTACAAAGTCATACTCACAGTCTCTCTCTCTCTCTCTCTTTCTTTCTTGTTCTTTCTGGCCCAATGTTAACACTGTTCCACTGTGGATAAATAATGAAAGAATCATTGGTCAAAGAGGTGTCTGAAAGTGAGGGGTGTGGACACTGAGCAGCACCAAGCCTAGGTTCCACCCGGAATCTAGCAGTCCTTTAATGGAGGCTTGAATCAAAGAGCTTGAATTCAAGATGGTGGTGGGGCACGGAGGAGACACATTGGCTATGTCTACACTAGCAAGTTAGGCTGAATTAAGGAGGCTTAAGTTGACCTAACTTAGTCCCTGTCCACACCAGGCTTTCATTAAGTCGACTTAAGAAATTCTTTAAGGCGACTTAATGAAAGCTTAGGTCGACTTAATAAGAACCGCTGGTTAGGTCGACCTAACTCTTAAGTCAACTCCTTAGGTGGACCTAAGCACAGTGTGGACGCTTAAGTCCACTTTATTAGGTCGACCTAAGGGCAGTTAGGTCGACTTACTAAGTCCCTGTTCAGGGAAACCACTTTGTTAAGTCGACCTAACTTTTTGTAGTGTAGACATAGCCATTGTGTCTGAATCCAGTCAAGCTTTCCACTGTTCACAAAGCAGCAAATTAAATGCTTGGTAAAAGCAGGGAAGTTTGCTGTATTCTGGTGTGCAGATTTCTGTGCAGTGTGTACCATGCCCAGTTTGGCTGATATTGCTGCTGCCAAATTATTCTAATTAAAGGAACAGGCCATATCAGTTTGAAAAAATAATGTTTGTATAGGCAGCCTTCACATTTTAATGGATTCTTATGGAGCTTTATAAAATCCAGTCACTGGGGACTGTTAAAGAAATGGTGGGGAGCGGTGGGAGGCTGAATGTATTAGCTAGAGAAGGCTGGGCAGCTGTAATATCATGCAAAGAGTTCTAAGAACATGATAACACAGAGAAAAGCATCACTCGGGTTTTATTTTAGGCAGAGGCTCGTTGCATGACTCAGGCGATGTCAGCCTGCTGGTTTCTGGTATCAGTGTTAACCAAGGCAGTTGATTCAGTTCACACCTGCTCCAGTGAAAAATAATGCACTGCAGGGTGATTTTCCCTTACCTAGTATCACAGTTTCAGATTAGCTGCACCTTTGACACCCCCTCCTCTCTCAGTCTTCCATGAGGACACCCACTTAAAGTTTCAGGCTCCCAGCCATCATCTCTCAAGCAGAAATCAATGTGTTTCTCTTCCTCCAAATCAGTGGTCTTGGCTTACAGTCCCTTTTCACCTCACTATGGCTTTCCCAGCAGGTCTGACCACCATCCAGCAGCTGTGATTAACATTTTCTCCAGGGACTATAACAGTGTATACCAGTTGCTGACTGGCATTCACAAAGCAAAAGGTATTTATTCTTAGGGGAAAAGCATTACAGATGAAGACATATCTACAAACAATAAATGTTGCTATATGCACACTAAGGGCTTGCCAGAGGTCACCCACTAGTTTCAGGAGGTCCTACTAAGCCAAAGTCTCCCAACGCTTCCATAAGGGTTGTGACCTTCCCTAGGACAGAGGGTCATATGTGTTTGCTGGAGTAGAAAGAAGGCCCTGTGTCAGCTCAGACTCAGCCCTTTTACACAGTATACCCAAAGCCCTTTTTTTGTTGGAGTCTCTGGAAAACCCAGTTTGAACCAGTATATGCATCCCTCTCCAGGTTGTTTAGCCTTAATTATTCCTCATTCTTTTGGTTCATGAAGAAACTGTGGTAATCCCCAGCCCTCCTATGGAGTAGGACACAATGATAAAATAACTGCTAATACATTTAACATAATGGGCCCCAAAGATACTGCAAGGGGTTGTGATAGGTTTCACACCCAGGACAAGGCATCTTCACTTGCAGCTGGAGGTCACCAGAAGAGTCTGTTTGGAGCTGTAAAGAAGCAAAGCACCCCCTGTCTCACTGGTCAACTCAGTTACATAGAAAAGAGAAAGCAAGACAATGACCATAATGCATTGAGAGATCTGACAGACAAGAAGGCTATGTCTGTAAAATAAGCACACACACACACACATTATTTTACAGCTGTAGAGCTGTTTTTGTCTGTTAAATTTCTCAGTGCTCTATGGTCACGCTCCTTCACCTTCGCTCTTCTGCCTCCAAGGTTCTCCCTCCGCCTCCGTCTTTCTTTACATCTTTTGTTCCTCTCTGCTTCCACCACTGCTTCATATGCTGTTTGGCTGAGTCTTGGGCCTATTCTCCATCTGTTTTCTTAGGCTATGTCTACACTAGCAAGTTAGGTTGACTTAAGAATGCTTAAGTCAGCCTGAATTACTCCATGTCCACACCGGACTTTCATTAAGGGCATCCTTAAATCGACTTAATAACTACCGCCTGTTAGGTCGACTTAAGGTCTAAGTCAACCTTATTAAGTCGACCTAACATGGTATGTCCTAGGTCAACTTAATTACTTAAGTTGACCTAGGGCTGGGGGAAGGGAGCCATGGCTTGGGGACAAGGCAACCCTCTGCCCTGGGGCTCCACTGTCCTGGAAGCCAATGGCAGCTGTCTTCCCCAGCACACCATGGACAGGGAAACCTCTGGGGATCTCCTGTCCGTGGAGCGGGGGATCCCCAGAGGTTCCCCTGTCCGTGGAGTGCTGGGGAAGACAGCCGCTGGCCCTCCATGGACAGGGGATCCCCAGAGGTCCTCCTGTCCGCTGAGTGCCAGTGGCTGTCTTCACTGGGACCCACGCAGGTCCCAGCAAGAAGGGAGCCCCACTCCCTTCTCCAGGTCCCGGCAAGAAAGGAGCCCCGCTACCCGGGACACCCGCAGGTCCCAGCAAGAAGGGAGTGCGGCTCCCTTTTTGCCGGGAAAGGAGTCATGGGTCCCGTCTCAGCAGGGACTACGGCTCCCTTCTCAGCGGGGAGCCAAGGCCCTGTCTACACTTGAAAAGTTAAGTCGACTTGTTAACAAGTCGACTTAACTTTTTAGGTGTAGACATAGCCTTAGTGTTCTACCACTATGTCAGTGCATCTACTGATATAACGCAAGACAAGAGACCTGCCGGAGTCTGGGGAAATATGGGGAAAATTTTGAAGGGTCTGACTTTTAACCTTTATAAAGGATTCAGGATACAAAGACCTGATAATTAAATGTCACTTTCAGCCACTGGAAACCTGTTGCCCAGAATTCAGTGTAGGAAACCAGTATTTTTCCTAGTCCCTCTAGCTCTATTTAGGTCATGTCTTCTGTAACAGTATAAATAGTCACTTAATAATAAGGTTCTATTTATAAATAGCTTTAAAGTGTTAATAGATATTTTAATAAATGGTTAATCAAGTGTTAGCCTCTAGAGGAATGAACGGTTGCTTGCAACCATCTATAATAAGACTTTCTGCTAATGTGCCCATAACCTTCTGGAACACGTTTACTACCCAAGTCTATAACATGCTTATAACCTCATTTAAATAGCTATCAACCCTTTAGGAACTATTTTAAATGGATCCCTATTGAAAGGTGTGATTCAGTCTGCCTTCAGATTGATGCCTAAATGCTGTGGGGAGGAGGCCTTTCGACATATTTGAATTTGACATAGTAATCAACAAGGTGCTAGTACAGGATCCGCTGCTCAGTGCTCATTTACCTCTGTCATTCTTTGTTGTTTAGCAGGCTGGCACATTTTCCACCAAGTGGCGCAGCTTGCATGTTACAATAGTCAAGCCTGACAGTGGCAAAGAGGGCACCATCCTGGGCAAGGAAGGGGTTTTCTCTTTCTCACACACATCTCCCTTCTACTAAAAAACCTGCCTCCGAATATTAGTAGTCTGACAACTCAGTTTATCCAACTCCACCATCCATGGACTTCTATTAAACAGAGGGGATCTCCTTGCCATCCAAAAAATGAACAGACTGACCCATTCCTTCATTATTCTAACATTTCTCAGAGGTCAAATCACAAAGGCTATGTCTCCACTTGTTAATTTAAGTCGACTTAGCATGTCTGCACTTAAATTTTAAGTCGACTTTGGGGGGACCCTACCAAGTCAACCTAGAGCGTCCACACTGGACACCTAGGTCAACTTGTAGGGGCTAGGTAGACCTGGGACTGGTCCACGGTGGTGGTGGGGGGGACACCCCTTGCAAAGTGCCAGGGGGCTCAGCCTTTGCCCCATTGTACCTGGGTACAATGGGGCAAAGGGGGACAGGGACCCAGCAGGGATAGGGGCAGGGTGGGCAGGGCTCTGCCCTTCCCTTTGGGGGGGCATGCCAGGCTCTTCCTGTGCCAGCCACCCTGGCAGGGAGGGCAGTGGTGAAGTCCTGGAGAGCCCTAAGACAACTTAAAGTCGACTTAGGGCTACTCCACATCTACACTGGCTTAAGTCACTTAAGCCAAAATTCGACTTAAAACTAGGTTTTATAAAGTCAACTTAACTTTTCCTTAAGTCGACTTAAGCAGCTGCTTAAGTCGACTTAAGGAAAGTGTAGTGTAGATGCAGAGTAAATTAAGTCGACTTAAGCAAGCTTAAGTCGGATTAATTTACAAGTGTAGACGCACCCCAAGATATTAATACTGGCAACCAAGAAAACAAGGGAAACTAGATTACCCTTGTTCCAAAGGGGTACAGTTTAGTTCAACAAAACAACAAGGAGTCTGGTGGCACTTTTAAAGACTAACAAGTTTATTTATCGCATGAGCTTTCATGGGATTTTCTCCCATGAAAGCTCATTTGATAAATAAGTTTATTAGCCTTTAAAAGTGCCACCAGACTCCTTGTTAGATTCCCCTTACGGTCCCTTGAACCCTATGATTCTATGTGGGGTGAGATCACGCTTTTATGCTCACTGGCTCGTACCTCTTGTGAATTATGGTCTCTTCTCTCCGTAGCTATAAAGTTAGTAAACTAATGCAGCCCATTACAGAGACAGGTTATATATTAAAATGTGGAGTTTGAGCAATGTCCAAAAGATGGCACTGTTTATTTGTACTTCATTGACCTATAGTCTAAAAATACAATTTCTAAAGGAGCAGTATACTGTACTTAGAGATGTCACAAATCAAAATGTTGCTGCAGTGTAGTCTTTTTTCATAACCTTTAATTCCTAATGTTTTTGTAAAGATTAACATAATGACACTGTTTAATTTTATGAATAGAATGTAGTTGCCCCTATATTATCAAAAGAATTTTTTCCCCTTGCAAGAGCTGAATGCATTTTGTTCACATGTGAACTGATAATTGAATAATATGGATAATTTAAACATAGGCAGAAAGGATTATTAATTAGAGATTGATCAGAACTCCTTAAAGTGAAGTCTCCTTAAACTTTGGATAAGTTGTTTTCTGGATCTAAACTTTATTTCTTTGGCCATCACTAATAACTGTGTTGAGGTGGTGGAAAAAATCAGCCAACATACAGCTGATCATTTTTTCTTTGTCCTTTGTTTTAACATCCAGTATTTCAAATCATACTACCTAGCTTTTTATAGCCATAGACCACGGCTCAGCAACCAGGAAGATAAGAAGAGCCATTTTAAGAAATTCCTTTAATAATCAAGTCTTTTGAGAGCTGCTTCCTGGTGGTGGGGAGCTGGGCCAGGGTACCTGCCACAGGGTCTGCTGGATGGGGGGATCCCAGAACCAGAAGCGGTCCCCCTTGTAGGGTTCCCCGGTGGCAGGGGGAGCCCAAAGCCACAAGGGAGTAGCCAAAGAGCTGCCTGAGGCTCTGGATCTACAGGTTGCAGACCCCTGTCATAGACCGAGTGAGAATGTGGGAATGTGGTTTACTTCCCAACAATGAATTTAATGAAATGTTTGCTGGTAACCATAGCAAATGACAGTGTTAATCCACATGTCAATGGTCATGTTTTTGCAAGTCTGTGAGACTGGATGGCATGCGGTATAATGAATAATAACATCCTACCTTATTACTCCAAAGCATTTCTCAAAACATATTCAGGAATCACTACATCCAGCACTGACATGCACCCAGAATGTGTCAGCTGTTTATCAGTGTAAAAAGTGATGGGTAGGTGTGATACCCAGATGGTTGCCTAATAATGATTTCTTTGTCAGGTATATAGATTGCATGAGTAATGTGTGAGAATACACACAGATTTCCTTCCTTTTGCTGGGCTGTTCATACCCACTCTGATTCCCAGCCTGGGTCCTTCATTTCTAGCTGCGACTTCCCTGCCCTCCATGCTTCTCTGTGTCCTTTCCCCCTTTAATGCCTCTTAATATGTCCACTGCCCTTTTCTTTGTCTTTCCTGTTAACCAAAGCCCTCCTGCGTTCCCGCCTCATGCCACCCTGCCCTATTGGAAACTGCTGAATGCTCACTGCATGTGAAAAGCAGGCTACACATTTAAGTGCCTAAATATTGATCTAAGAGGCTAGCTTTAGGCAAGTATTTTTGAAAGTCTGATTTTTAGTCAGGCAATAACTAATCCATCCCACCCTGCCCTATACTGAGTGCACAATTGGCACCCATCGCTGAAGGCATGCATGCAACTGGGGACACAACCATTTGTGTTTGCAACCACACACAGAGATGCCTAATGAGCTGATTTGTAGATTCAATGAGGCACAGAGGCACCAATTCCATGGCTACGCAGGAGCTGAGGCACTCATAGAAAAAAAATAGTGGGTGACCATCCACCAGGGTTAGGATGATCGCGGTTAGCAGCTCTTTCCTACAGGCAGCTGCAGGCGCTGTTTGGAACGCCTCACCTGCCCATCAGCTGTTGATTGCACCAGTACCTGTTCATTGATTTAATGTGTCTTATATGCACCTCCCTATCCTGGCAGGTGCTAAATCACTGAATCACAGCATAGCCCCCTGGGACTGTGGTACCAGGAAGGGACACTGAGGAAGAGCCAACTCCCAAGTCATGTCCTGCCCCCTTCAGAGTGTAAAATAAATAAATAAAGGCTTAGGGACAGGGTTAAAGGTGGCCATCCTCGGTTATCAGCACACAGGGCCAGCCATCCTCTGCTGCTGCTCACCTGTGGACACACACATAGGGCTGCCCTGCACCTTTCTCCAACCACCTTCCCTCATACCTGCATGAATGTGCCACATGGGCAGACAACATCTGTGACTGCGACCTGCAGCTCCCCACCCAGCCAGGCCCCAGGTCAGACTACAGGCAGCAGGTAAGTCCTGGCAAAGGGATCCCAGCTACTAGACTAGGACTAGGAGAGTGGGTGCAGGGTGGTGGCCAATGTGGGGGCCCTAGAAAACTGTGCATCAGCTGGCACCCCCTGTGGCAGATGTCCCGGGAGGGTGGAGGGAGCTAAACTCCAGTCCTCAGAGACCCCTAGCAGAAGCCTGGAGGGTGAGGGGGGAGTCCCATCAGCCTTGGGAGGCCATGGGGGAAAGCTGAACCCAACCTTCTGGCCCCATCAGAAGACAGGCAGGTGGGGGGAAAACCCCCATGGGGAAGCCATGCGGTGGGGGAGCCACACCCGACCACTAGCCCCGGCAGAAGCTGGGTGGAAGGGAACTAAACCCTGGCCTCTGGCAGAAGCCAGATGGGCAGAGGAAAAGCCCCAGGGGCAAGGAGCCAGATCTGATCACTGGCTCTGGCAGAAGCCAGGAAGGGGCACCCACCGCAAAACCTATGGTTAGGCATCTAACTGTCTGGGCTGTAACAGCTGCCAGTAATTGTGTCCACAATATGGAAGGTTGTTTTTGATCATTCAGGCCAATGTGCGGTTAGGATAAAATCCCAAAAAGACATAATATTTCATATTTACTCAATGACTTTTAGATCAAATATTCTCAATATATAGCTGAGAAAAATTACGATAGTTTTAAATGACAAAATTGCAAAACGCGGGGCCCCTGCTGCTCTGGAAATCAAACATCTTTTGACCTGAGTCTGAAATCAGAATTTAGCCAGCAATTTTGATGTTGCTGCAGAAGGTAGATTAGAATACAGCTGGCTGTTCTGCAGCTATCCTGGCTATGCCATACTGCAAGCAGTAAACATTTGATGGTGTCAGTAAACAGATATGATAGGCCTTGGAAGCTACATAAGGGTAAATTTAGAGTGTGATATGCAGAGATGTAGCCACAAGTCTCTTCAGTAATGGAAATTATATAACTACGTTTTTACTGACAATTTATCCCACAGTCACTTTATAAACAAAAAACCATAATTTGAGAGGGTATTTCCCCCTCTGAATAACTTGTATTTAAAGAGTCACTACCCCTTGTTCCTTGCATGATGGTGGTATAATTAAGAACACTGGCTGATTTGTCACCCTCTCTCATATACCTATCTCCAGAAGGCAAAAAAGAGCATTAGATCCCCAACTTCCACTAGTTCTCAGTGGCCGTTACTTCCCTTTGTGCCTTCGAAATCTCCCCATAATCTCTAGCAGTAGATAATTTAGGGTGGGATTCACAAAGGTGTTTCGTGAAATCAGTGGGCGTTAGACACCTCTGTGGCACCCACCGTTCATATGTACCTAACTTCTTTATGTGCCTTGGAAAATCTTCAAAGGAATTTAGTGGTTGCACACCTATATAGGTTTCCAATCTGGCTGTTATGATTTTAATGTGTTAAGTTCTGAGGAAAAACAAACTTGATTCTGTCCTTGAGAAATTAAAGCTGTTCGTGTTGGGATATGTCTGTCTCTGGTCACCTCAGCCTCACGGAGCTGCTGTCTCTTTCTGAGGCTTACTTGTCACAGCAGGGTCCTTAACGGATCTGCATCCAGTGCTTAGACCGTGGGAGGGGAATCTCTGACTTTGCAGTTTCATGACACGCAGCTTTATTCCTTTTGAACACCCGCAGTTGTGGAGAGCTCTTGCTTGACAGGCTAAATTACATTTAAACACAGATTCTCAGCTGGTCCCTTTTCCCTCTCTCAACTGATAAGGCACAGAGTGCAAATGGCTTGATATATATTATTTGAATCTGTTAAAATATTGTCAAAGATATTACTGAGCCTGGAAGAACTGATGGCTGATTGTGAGGTAGATACTGTACATAGACTGAAAACCGGAGCATGACATAAGCAGATGAATTTGAGGCAGTGTTGGTGTGCGGTTTGCCACATATATTCACTCTTTACAGGGCACTTCCTTCTTCAGAAGCAGCTGCCTGAATGACTCACCTTGCAAATCAGCTGCGGTCATAAACTGCTTTCTGATGCTATCCATCCATTCTTTTCAGGATGCTAAGTTGGCATCATATAGCCCTTTTAAGAGCCTTATTAACTCCATGTTTCAATTTTAGCCAAATCTTCTCTGTTACGCTTGTTACGGTTATTTCCCCTTTCCTCTGCAGATGGGTGTGACTCGCTTGATTATGCCACATTCCTGCCCCTCTGAAATAAATGGCACTGCTCAGAGTGCTGTCAATCTGAGTAAAGGTGGCATCCCTTGATTTCAGCCTTTTTCAGTGTCCCATATTGAAGTCCTAAACCTCTTGTTGGGAGAGTACGATGTCCGACCCAGGCCAGATCAATGCAGGGGCCCCTAAAGCCCCTGCAGTGATCCACTTCTGCCCACCGCCCCACAAAAATCCAGCCCGCTCAGGCCAGTACCACACCAGTAGGCTCTGGGGGACATTGGGGGGGGGCATGGTTGGTGCTGGGGGAGGCAGGGCCCTGGGGCCAGAGGCTGTGGTGCTCCTGTCTCGGTGCCAGCCAACTCCCCCTAATGCCAAGCGCTGCCCTGCCCCGCCCCCAGGTTGGGTGCCGCTGCAGTGGGGGGAGGCCCACAAGAGTGGGCAGCCCTGTTCCCCAGGGGCCTTAATCTGGCCCTCATCAGACCTGTACTAATATCACTGTTACTAGTAGTTAACTGGCTGAGTCTACAGTAGTATTAAGCAGGTCTGAACCATTTCCCTGCATGATAAGATACATCTGGAAAATGCATCTCATTTCCAGTGATCAGAAACCAGACATCCTGAAATTGATATGAAATCTGAATCCCCCCCCCAAAAAAATTCCTCTCAGCTATTTAATCCATGCGAGGTGCTTTCTTAGTATAATACAGCAATATAGCCTGCATCGTCTTTAATTATTTTTCTTCCTCTAATCTTTAGGTTTCAATTAAGCTACTTTCTTTCCCTTAATTACTGGCTAACTTTAATATATGAAGAATTATAGAAGTTATGGAGAGAAAAGACCTAAAATTAAGCATCTAGCACAGAGGTTCTCAATCTTTTTTCCACCGCAACACACCTGACAGATGATGTTCCCCTGTGTGACGCATTACGATCTGCTGGTGGTGGTGGTGGTGGTGGTGCTTGGGTTGGAACCATTTGGGAGGCTGTGGCACTCTGGAGGATGCAGCACTCTGGGTGGGGGCAGAGTCAAGTCAGGGCAGGTTGGTGCTCTGGCGGTCTGGCTCGATGGGACCAGGTTTATTTTTGAGGGGTAAGCAGTTCCCTCCCCCCCAAGCCCAGGATCTCTGGGTTGCAGTCCCTTTACTCATCTGGCTCTGGCTGGTGCCTGTATTGTGCTGCAGGTGTGGGCTGTTGAGAGCAGCAGAAAGCGGTGGGTGGCAGGCTTAACAAGCTGGCTCCAAGCTGAGCTGCCAATTTTCTGTGACACACCTCCTGGCTCTTCATGACACACTTTTGT
Source organism: Pelusios castaneus (assembly GCA_007922175.1). NCBI lineage: Eukaryota > Metazoa > Chordata > Testudines > Pelomedusidae > Pelusios > Pelusios castaneus. The sequence continues at coordinate 1,746,152 of ML685807.1, read as the reverse complement.
GTCCTGACACAGTGGTTGAGAACCGCTGATCTAGCAGAAAGGCTGCTTCATGTAGTCTATTTTGTAGTGTTTTGCTCAACAATCTAGTGCTACTGTACTATAATAGAAGAAATTTCACTGTCAGGAAGATTTTCTTTAAAATTTGCATTTATTATTACCTGGCACTCAGTCTCTAGCCCCTTCTTTGCACCTTCATTGACCTTGCTGTGCTCCCAGTGTCAGCTAAAAATTTGTGCATCTGTCGTGAGCTGTCCCTTACATAAGGCAACTAGAGAACAAATCATGCAAGGTGCTGTCTTCTACTAATTGACCTTTCTTTACTGTTGCAAAAGTGCAGATGCCTGCATCTGTCCAAGCTGTCTCTCCAGCTGCCATTAGTCCACTTCTGCCTGGTCAGAAACAAGCTGGAATACTGAAACAGGAGGTAGTGTGGTATTTAAGGAAATGTGATAGGAGAAAGGTAGATTGACAGCAGCCAGCAAGCGAGCAGGATTGTGGTGTTGTAACTAAACCAGCTTGTCTTCCCAGTACATAATACTCTGGATCTGATATTTCAGATTACATTGTCCTCAGATTTGTGAAAACCTTGAATTAATACTCTAATAATGTCAGGCACTAGCAATTTAATGGCATACATTCTATTGGACTGAATGCCTGTGTAGAACTATAGCTAAAACTCTTAAAGTTTTGCTCCAGGATGTGCTACAATTTTTTTATTTCTTTGTTGGCTTGTTTGTGATTTAAATGTGTGGGTGGATTCTTCAGGGGAGTTTCGAAGACTGGTTTCAGTTGTTCTGAAGTCCTGGGCAGGCAGGAGTATGCCGAGCTCCTTGCTAAAACATTACAGGACTGAAACTAATAACCACAAGCTGTGTATTGGAATAAATGGTGCACAGTAGTTTTAGATTGTGTCAGATTTTCAGAAATGTCAAAAACAAGCTATTTTCTACAGTGTTCACCACTTTAATTTGGGGTGAGGGTGATTCACAATCAGCTGGAGGAAAAACTGGGAAATATATGCCCCTCATAGACACTGCCTCAAGCAATACATAGAAGCTAACCAACTGGTTTACTCCCGACCCTTCTGCCTTACCTAATAACCTACTTAACCTATTTACTGAACCTTTAGCTCTCTGGTGTTTTCCTTTATTGCCCTTTTGTGCTCCCAGAATGCACCTCAGATAGCATTATAGTTGGTGAGCTAAGCATCAGGCACTTAGGGCGCGTCTACACTTGTAAATTAAGTTGACTTAAGCTTGCTTAAGTCGACTTAATTTACTCTGCATCTATATTACACTTTCCTTAAGTCGACTTAAGCAGCTGCTTAAGTTGACTTAAGGAAAAAATTAAGTTGACTTTATAAAACCTAGTTTTAAGTTGACTTTCTGCTTAAGTCGACTTTCTAAAGTTGACTTAAGCCAGTGTAGACGTGGAGTACTCCTAAATAAAGTTGACATAGGGGACTCCAGGGCTTCCCCACTGCCCTCCCTGCCAGGGTGGCTGGCACAGCCATAGCCACAGCCCGGCTGTGCCCCCAAAAGGGCAGGGCAGAGCCCTGCCCACCCTGCCCCTATGCTCTGCCAGGGTCACTGTCCCCCTTTGCCCCATTGTACCAAGTTACAAGGAGGCAAAGTCTGAGCCCCCTGGCACTTGGCAAGGGGTGCCCCCCCCCGCCACTGTGGACCTGTCCCAGGTCCATCTAGCCCCTAGAAGTCGACCTAGGCATCAACTGTGGATGCTCTAGGTCAATTTTGTAGGGTCCGCCCTAAGTCAACTTAAAATTTAAGTGTGGACATGCTAAGTCAACTTAACAAAGTTGACTTAAAGTCGACTTTCTTAAGTTGCCTTAGCTAAGTCGACCTAAATTAACAAGTGTAGACATAGCCTTACTTCTGAATTCTGTCTATTTTAGGGCTTTCTGTAAGATCTGTCACCATAGCATGTTGGTGATTTCTTATGCCAGCTCTGGCACCCATTTGCTTTGTGGACTTGGGTAGCTCATTTTGGTCCTGGGTCTACTCCCTTTGTAGTGAGTGGCATAATTCCCACGGACTTCAAAGAAAACAGGAGAAGGCTCTGAATTAGTTAATATTTGTACAATGCTTTGAACATGTAACGTGCAAAGTGTTATTGACTCACAGCTACTTTGTTAGCCTTTCCTTTCTTTTTGGGGCCCTTTGCTGATTTGCTTAATTATTTCAAAAGTATCTTGTTAAAATGCCTCAATATGTAACAGCCCTACCATATCTCAAAATGAAAATATTAAAGATAAAACTGCCATCCCACCAGCCACAATCCCATTTCCACTTACTTACTTTGTGCACCCCTGTGGATTGCCGGCAATGTAATTACTTGATCTATTTGTTGGACTCCCGGTTAGCTTGGCTTAGCTTTTCCTCCCCTGTGACTGATTCGCCGCCTACTCATTCCTTGGCTACTCAGTGCTTTTTCATATAATTATCTCTGTAGCATCTTTAAAAATGATTTTGCCTCATTTACAGTGTGCTGGAAATGATGTAGTTTTGATAAATTAAGCAATAATCAGAAAACATTTTCAGTATTCCAAAGTTTTCAATTAAGATAGTGCCACAATTTGCTCTGCTACTGTTCACAATGTATTAGCCTTATTTTCATTAAAAATGTCACTGTTAAGAGATTTATAATTCAGCCTGGGAAATTTTCTCTGGGGCAGAACTTGACTGGGTTGCAGCTCAGAAATGATTTTAAAAAATAAAATAAAACAAAATAAAAATGCAATCATTTTGGGGATTATGTGATTTTAATCTACCCACTTAAATGTTTTCACATTCCTATAATTAAAAAACAGATTTAGTTTTAGAAATGTTTAATTACTTAATAATAATAATTAATAACAATTAATATCACATTTTCTATTTATATAGTGTTTCAAGACTCTTTACAGACCAGAATAAAAATAAGGCACTTATGGTGAAGAGGTTATAACCTACATATCTTTGGCCACTGAAAAATTCCTGAGGTGATATAAACCCCTTTGGGATATTGAAAGAAAATAATATAGAAGCCAAGTCATTCAGGTTTACAATTTATTTACCAAACTGGAGCAGTACCATTTCTTATAATTTTCCTTAAGGATTTTGTCTCTGTTGGTGCTTAGACGACTCAGTCATTTCTTCAGTCTTGTTTATGTGCATTCACAACAGATGAAAAGAGCTTTGAGTTAGAAAAGAGCAGTGCTAAAGAAGATCAGGATCTAGCTGCAAAATTTACATTGCTTTGTAGGCATTCATTTACCACAAAGATGAGTGCAGAACAGTAACCTAAATAGTAATGCCAGTACCAAAAAACTTGTGCATTCCTATAGCATTGGCGGGAAGCCACAATGAGAAGCAACAGCAAATCTCTTCCTGCTTGTGTTCGGGATATGGGCTCTGAGATCACTGGTCTCTTCTTGACCTGTCCTCTTCCTCTGTGGCCAGTGTTCTGTTCAGAGAGGTTCTGGAATGTGGACTCAGCTAGGCTGACACTAGAATGAGGTGAAGTCATCATAAACTCCATCATGTTTCAAGGTTGGTCTATGGATACTTAATCCTATCACAGTATGGCTGCGTCTACACTGGTAAATTAAGTCGACTTAAGCTTGGCTTAAGTCGACTTAATGTACCCTGTGTCTAGACTACACTTTGCTTAAGTCGACTTAAGGAAAATAAAGTCGACTTAATGAAAATTAAGTCGACTTTATTAAACCACCTTTCTACTCGACCTAAGGCTTAATTCGACTTTTTAAAGTCGAATTAAGCCAGTGTAGCCCTAGGGTAGCCCTAAGTCGACTTAGGGCTACCCCAGGACTACACCAATGCTCTCCCTGCCGGGGGGGGGGGGGGCACAGGAGGAGCCTGGCATGCCCCCCAAAGGGCAGGGCATGTGGGCACAGTGTGACACTGTCTGGATTTAGGGAAGCATTTATGATATTATTTTCTATGGATATCTCATAAATGCTATAATCCATAGGAACTATGTCATGTTTGGTATCAATAAAAAGGTAGTAATTTGCTGGGAATGATTATATAGTTTATGTCTAGGAATTCTATTTTGATTAGAAGTTAAGAATTTGATGTTATATCCATACTTTAACTTGTGTCATTCTTGAGAAATGTCTTGGCCGGGAGGGTGTGAACAACCATTGTCTCCTTAATGTTTAGGAATTTGCCAGGTGATATGGTCCCAGGGAGTAAACTGATGAGCCATTAAGGATACAATGGTTGTATTCTTTATGTCCTCAATGGCTCATCAGGATACTCCCTGGGACCATATGACCTGGCAAATTCCTAACCATTAAGGAGACAATGGTTGTTCACACCCTCCCTTCTAAGACATTTGTCCAGAATGACACAAGTTAAAGTATGGATATAACATCAAATTCTTAACTTCTAATCAAAATAGAATTCCTAGACATAAACTATATACTCATTCCCAGCAAATTACTACCTTTCTATTGATACCAAACATGACATAGTTCCTATGGATTATAGCATTTATGAGATATCCATAGAAAATAATATCATAAATGCTTCCCTAAATCCAGACAGCATCACACACAGGGCTCTGCCTTGCCAGGGTCCCTGTCTCCCTTTGCCCCATTGTACACAGGGGGTGCTCCCCCCTCGCCACCGTGGACCTGCCCAAGGTCCCCTTAGCCCCACAAAGTCGACCTAGAGCATCCAGTGTGGATGCTCTAGGTTGACTTTGTAAGTTCCCCTTTAAGTCAACTTTAATTTTAAGTGTAGACACACTAAGTCGACTTAGTTAAAGTCGACTTAAAAGTGCAAGTGTAGACATAGCCTATGTGAGGAAATGGTTGGGAAGAAATGGATGAGATGAATTCCTGAGGTCCTCTCTAGCCCTACATTTTTATGCTCAATCTTGGAGTCATGAAATATTAGAGATCTCAGAAATTCAGATTCATTCAGCCGATTGGGACAAGGCTAAATTAGGAAAGACCAAGTTTTCTCCTGATCAGTTCATTCTATTCTACTTTCCCTTCCCATTTATTGTGTACACCCATAAACATTTTTAAACATAACATATTAGCTGCGTACTTCGCCCAGAAACACACAGGATTACATTTTCAGCTTCTTGCATAATCGGTAGTATCTCTATTTTAGGTATACACACAGCCAATTTGTGTTCACGGACATGAGTTTTGCATTTCCAGTATTGCAGGTGCAATGCTTGTGTATGACAAAATTGGCCTTGTAATTATGGAGACTATCTTGAAGCAGGCTGAAAATTTGGTCCACAGCATATGCCTTCTAAGCAAAAGACTTGATGTATTCTGTCAGTGTTCTACATGCTAGCTTAAACAGAAAACTGATCCAACCCAAAATGCATATATCAAATTGTTGATATATCAAGTACAGAATGTACTTATGTAGAAGCTGCAATTCCAGGCATCTACCATGCATCTTAAGGTTATTTCCACATGTATCAGAATTGAAATGAAAAGAGCTAACATCTTCTGAGATTCACTGACTGATCTTAAACTCTGCTTCCTAATGAACTCTGCCAGCTTCTTTGGTCTGAGTAGCTGAAAAAGGACTTTGTCAGCAAAAAATTGAGGAACTGGTTATCGTCGTGAATAATGGGAACATCTTTTCTCTGTCTGCCTAGAAGATTAATGTTACTCCAGTGGAACGGACTTGGCTATCTTAGGAAGATATAATACCTCAGACTGAAATTTCAGCAATGGACCTTTTAGCAACTGTAGCTCAGTAGAAAGTTTGTCCTTCATATATGTGTGATATAAAAGAAACCCTTGATCATATCATGACATAGACTTGATTTCACTGCTATATAAATGGTAGTAGAGAAGCTTTTTCTGAAATCAAGACACTGCATTGATTGCTTTTAAGAAGCTTTTAGGGTTGATGGCAGAGAGTAGAAATACATTAATTTAAATGAAAATTATAGATGATTTAGAAAGAAATTCAAACATTATTCCCAACCTCCTCTTAAAATACTTTTCAGGCAAGGCTAGGGAGCAGAATTATTTGAGTGGCATTTACCTCCCTGGACCTTTGAAGTGAGATATGCAAACAGATGGAACATTGACCTAACTCTTCTCCCATTGTAGTCAATGGTTTAGAATTGGCTTAGCATAGCCATCAGTGAATGCAGCAGGTTTTACCATTGACTTTAATGGATGCAGGGTTAGGCCAACACTGAGCACTCTTGGGAATACCACCTTTAAGAGGTTAAGGGATTCATCTTGCTTCTGCTGGGTGGGGTCAGTGAAAATTCCTAGTGAAATCAACAGGAATAAAAGTGGGCCGGAAGGCAGTTTTTTAAGTATAAAGAAAACAATGAAAGAATAAAACAGTTTAACCCAGATTATGTTTTGACTGTTACGATGCTGAAGTTAATCTAAATGGAAAGATGCAAATACACACAGCCGCTCACATCTTTCTAAAATGTAATGGATCCACTGATAAGGTGCAAGGGACTGGCAGGGCCTGTGAACAGATCCACCTTCTGAGCCTTCTTAAGGAGAATAAGAAAAAGAAAAAGAAGCCGTTAGCCCAATGGTTCCCAACTCTTTTGGCTCAAGGGCATCAGATATCATTGTTACAACCCTTCAGGACCACTAGTCTCTGCCAGCAGACCTTCCCTCCACCCATTGCTACCAGATGGAAGAAGATCAGTGAGGAGGCTGCCTCCTTGCTGATCTCCCATCTCCCTGGCTGCAGCAGGGAGTTTACATGCATACAGAAGCCCTGTGTGCTCCACCTGGGTCCCTAGGCAGTGGTTCCCTTTTGCAGGTCAGGGGGATGAGAGATCAGTGCTTCTCTCCCTCTGACTCCAGCAGAGACCATAGCATTGATCTTTTAGCCCCATGGAAACACACTCCACCTGGGTCCTTAGGTCCCTTCTGCAGCCAGTGGGAGGGGCACCGGAGGCCACTTTGAAAGCCCTCACAGGCCTCTTTTGGCCCCGGGTCACAGGTTGGGAACCAGTGCTCTAGCCCTTTCCCTTGTGAAGATGTGCACCTCTGCAAACCCTTCAACTGCAGCTGGGCTTCATTCCTGTAGTAAGAACCTAGAGCTTCCCACACCCATTCTTTCAGGTAAAATAAATAAGCCTGGCCTGTATGTGTCTTAAAGAGGCGTTTCACTCCCCACAAATCCTTTATCTGGCCTGGTGCATAGTAAAGTGAGAAACATGGACAGAAACTGGTCACATTTGGCTTTGGCAGTCGCCATAAAAATTCTTTGAGGACACTTTTAACCACTGTGACAGAAGCTTGGTGCATCGAGGGATGCACCCCAAGTCCTTTCAGCCCCCTGCAATGCAAGCTGCTGCAGCAGTGCAGAAAGGGGAGTAGAAGGAGATGAAATGGGACCATGCTGCTTATATACTGTGTGGAAGTCCTGATGCTAATACACCCTGCCTCTCTTCCTGACGTAGTCTACTGTCTCAGAGTGTGAAGAAACCAAGAGATCTTCCCACCACCCAGCTGCCAGGGGAGACCTATTCTCTCGCTTCCTGCACCAGCTAAGGTGGACTGTATGCGGTTAGGGGAATGTGTCTAATCACAGCCTAAAAGAGGCCAAACCCTTTCACTGACCACCTTGCCAAAAGGGGCCTGCTTCCTGCCTGACCAGAGACTGGCGAAGTGAAGGGGACCTTGCAGAAGGAATGAGGTTGAAGGACTGGTGCACTGGGAACGCAGAGAGTATGGAACTGATCGTGGGGGTTACGGCTGGCAATGAACTGATTTTTTTTCCCCTATCTAATTAATTCACCCATCAGGAGCAGGAAGGGAAGGGGAATTATATTACCAGTAAATTATACATGTTTAGCTGACAAAGGAGGACATTTTCTGAGGGAGTCCTAGTTAAAATTTTGGCAACATATAACTGTTTAGATGAGGAATGCTTCAGCTGCAAGGCAAAAAAACCACCTAGACCTATTTAGCTGAAGTATCAAGATATGGATCGTTGCCTCTTTAGCTGAGACAAACTGAGCGAGAGAGAGATCAGGCATGTTCCAAATGGATGAGATTCATCCTTATGCTGAGGGCTGGCACAAGAACCAAGCACTAATGAAGTCCCACAAAAGGCCTTAAAATAGGGCTGAAGTGGAGCTATATTGGTGCATAGCCTTGTGCTGACTCTTTACACAGGGGTGAGTTACCTGATGTGAGTTTATCTAGCTCAGTATCCTGTGTTCTGATATTGGCCAATGCCAGTGTTAGAGGAGATAAACAGAAGAGGGCAATCATCAAGAGATGCATCCCCTCCCATCCAATCCCAGCATCGGCAGTCAGAGGCTTAGGGAAACACAGAGCATGGGGTTGCATTCCTGACCATCTTGATTAATAGCCATTGATGGACCTACTCACCATGAACTTATCTAATTCTTTTCTGAACCCAGCTATAGTTTTTGCCTTCACAACAACCCCAGGCAACAGGTTTCCTGTGCGTTGTGTGAAGTACTTCATTATATTTGTTTTAAACTGTTAGCCTATTAATTTCATTGGATGACCCCTAGTTCTTGTGTTGTGTGTAGGGATAAAGAAGACTTCCTTATACATTGCCCCCACACCATTTATGATTTTATACACCTCTGTCATATCTCTTCTTTAGTTGCCTCTTTTCAAGATGAATAGTCAGTGTTTTTAATTGCATCTCATAAGGAAGCTATCCCTTACACATAATCATTTTCGTTGCCCTTCTCTCTACATTTTCCATTTCTTATATACCTTTTTGAAGATGAGCCAACCAGAACTGCATGTAGTATTCCAGGTGTGGGCATACATTGGATTTTTATAGTGGCATTATAATATTTTCTGTCTTATCTATCCATTTATATCCTAACATCTATCCTAACAGTCTGTTACACTACACGTTGAGTAGATGTTTTCAGAGTTCAATCCACAATGACCCCAGGGTACTTTTCATGAGTGATGATAGCTAATATAGATCCTCATCATATGGTATGTATAATTGGAATGATGTTTTCCAATGTGCATTACTTTTCTTTTATCAACATTGATTTTCATTTGCCATTTTGTGGCTGAGACATATAGTTTTGTGAGATCCCTTTGTATGTCTTCAGAGCTTGATATAGGGATAACTATTTTGAATAATTTTGTCATCTGCAAACTTAGCCAACTCACCGTTTACCCTTTTTTCCAGATCATTTATGAACATGAACAACACTGCCCCTGGGGTACACCATTATTTACTTCTCTACATTCTGAAAACTGACCATTTATTCCTACCCATTTTTTCCTATCTTTTAAGTAGTTACTGATCCAAGAGAGGACAGTCCTAGTACAAGTTACTTTACATAAGAAAGTTTGGTGAGGCCACTTGTCAAAGTCTTTCTGGAGGTTCAAGTACATTCTATCCACTGGATCACCCTTGTTCACGTTTGCTGATCCCCTGAAAGAATTGGTCTGAAATTAACAAGATGAAATTTAATAAACACAAGTGCAAAATACTACACTTAGGAAGGAAAAATACAAAATACTGCTAAAAACAGTCTGTGGGGTATAGTCAATCAGAATAAATATGAGCCAACGATGTGATGCTGTTGTGGAAAAAAAACCCAAATGTAATTCCAAGGTATATTACCAGGAGTGTTGTATGCGAAATATGGAAGGTAATTGTCCTACTCAACTCAGCACTGATGAGGTTCAGTTGGAGAATTGGGTACAGTGTTGGGCACTTCCCTTTAAGAAAGATATGCACAAACTGAAGAGAGTCCAGAGGAGGGCAACAACAATAAGAGGTTTAGGAAACCTGACCTATATGGAAAGTTTGGAAAAAAGGGACATGTTCAGTCTACAGAAGAGATGATTGGGTGGTAGAGCAGGAGACATGATAACATTCCTAAAATAGGTAAAAGGTTGCGATAAAGAGGACAGCGATCAACTGAATGTAGAACAAGAAATTGATTTAATTTGAAGCAAAGGAGATTTAGGTTAGATATTAGAAAAATCTTTCTAACTATAAGGATTGTTAAGCATTGGAATAGATTACCAAAAGAGGTTAAGGAATCCCCATCATTGGAGGTTTTTAAGAACAGGTTAGATAAACATCTGTCAGGGATTGTCTAGGTATTTACTCCTACTTCAGCCCAGAGGAATAGACTGGATGACTTCTTGAGGTACCTTCCATCCCCACATTTCTAGGATTCTATAGTATGATCATGTATTATTATTTAATAGTCTTGATTATTATTATTATCATTATTATTATTAAACATTTCTATAAGCATCCAGTCTTGGTTGTGTGATCTTCCCATTGAATAACTATAGTCTGCTTTTACACTAGAGAATGTATCCAATTCTCCAAGGCATCAATATCATTTTGAATTCTAATCCTGTCTTCCAAAATATTTGTAACCCCTACCAATTTAGTGTCATCTGCAAATTATATTCTCCATTCCATCAAGGATCCAGGACAGACGTCTTCAGGACTCCACTTGATATGTCCTCTCAGTATGATAGAGAACTTTTGATAATTATTCATTGATTAAGATTTTCAACCAGTTGTGCACGCACCTTATAATAATTTCATATAGCCCACACTTTGCTGGTTTGCTTGTGAGAATTACATACAGAACTCTTTCTAGAGCCCTGCCACAATTTGATACACGGTGGTTTGTCCTTACCCATTGTTTGTGGTCCCCTACACAGAAAGAAGAAAACATAAGGAGAAATACTTTATTCTGTTCCCAGCCATAAAAGGAGCTTCACCAGTAAAAGCTGCTGTCAAAGAAGAAGGGAATTGTTCATGCCAATCACACATGATCAGGAAGGAAGCCAGTCATAACCTCTTATAAACAACAAGAGGACTAAGTATAAGCCATTTATTCTGCTTACTTTAGTGAGGTTATGTTTTCCTGTTCCATCTTGGAGAACTTTGCAGACTGGTAAAATCATACTGTATTGTGCTTTACAATACTATCTATATGTTTAATCTATATATTTCTTTAGTACCTTGTTTCATTATAGTTTGCTATGCTCTGTGAATGAAAATCACTATGCACTAATTAAATCATACTTAATCCCTATTATTGAGGGATTAGGCCTACCTAAGTATTTGGCCTTGTAATAGGTTGATTTTCCCCTTATACGATAAAAAAATTACAATTTTTAAGGTGGCTGGATTGGCCCTATTTTAAGGTACAATTTTAGAGTCTTGATTATAAATAGAATCAATAATAGAATATCTGAAAAAGAACACTAGGAGGACAGGAGACTTTAGAACACATTACTAAGTTCTTGTAGATGTTATGCAGTGTGGTAGCACCACACATCAGCTCAGCACTGGGTTGAGTTACCCTGGGGACTGGGCTGAGGATTTGGCCCATAGTGAGTGCTTATGCTATTAATATTGTATGACATTTAGTCATTCTGACTAACAAGATTACTTCTTTTCTCATAAAAATGCTAGTATTCTTTTTTACTCATTGAGCCAGATGATTCTATTACTGCACTTATTTTTAAAAGGCTCTTTCAGTTCAAAACACAATAAGAAGTTATAGGCATGTTATTTTACACAGTTAGGAGATCAAACTGAACATTAAAATATATCACAATGTGGCAAGCAAATGACTGCTTTATATAATATGTAATACAAGAAAGAACATTAACCTCAATAATGACAGCTGAAGATAAGGTAATACAGTTCTCTGGAAATGAGCATATCCAAGGATGTAAATGTTGGGGCTGTCCCGAGACCTCTTCCACTTGGTTTGCCAAGAACTGAGTTCGACTCCAGTCTTGTCACTTGGCATACAGCAAAGCAATGCTGAGTCAATCAGACACAAGTGTAATATATATGGATGGGACATATCACACATTCAGCACTACACAGAAACCCCCTTCCTTTATATACATTTACAGATCAGATTGAAAGTATTGAACATTGCATCACGTGCTCTGGAATTGGCTTTGTTACTTTGTAGAAACCAATTCCTGTACAGCATGCCCTGTCCATGCACTGTCCATATATGACTTACTTTTTTTCTTCATTTTTATGTTCCTGACTCATATTAGGCATTGTTATCTTTTCCATTGTAAACAGCTCCCTGCGTGTTCCACCTTATCTTAACTAGTAGAAACATTCTGTCTCTTAGCTTAATGTGCCTGCTAATATATTTATCTCCTTCATCCTGTCTCCCAAGAAATGACGCCTCCCGTCATGTCTAATTTCTCATGTCAAGTCAGACCTACATTCCACTGTTTTTGTTTTTCTTTTCTATATTGGCATACTTTTTATTTTTGATTTTTCTGTGCTTTCTTTTTTAAGTTCATTACCTAGCAACACATTTTCGATACCACAATAGAGGTAATTAGTTGAATCACCATTAATAATAGACTCAAAGTACAAACCTGGGCATGCAAGCTTACCTTCTTCAGAATAGCCCAGCGGGGTGTGATTCTACTTCATTTCTTGCTCTGCCTTTAAAACAAGCTTTTGTCATTTTAACTTTAAAGGTACAAAATATTAAAAGCAACTTTTCATTTATCACCACAAGAAATTTAGGTGTGAAAGAGAACATAGGCCAATTATAATCACATTCCCATAGTCCATAGCAGAAATGGTCCTTTTCAGCCACCATACAATATTTATTATTCCCAGCATGGGTAGCTTTCACTTTATGAATATCTCAACCATACTGTGTAATTTGGTGACTCTTCCTCCTGGTTAAAGCCACATGCTGCTGACTCTTATACCTGCATATGTAAGTGTCCCTCAGGTGCAAACAGCAGTAAAAATCTGAAGCCTTTCAGGCTTAGCATTGTCTTGCAACAGTATTTGAGGAGGAAAAACCCACTGAATAGGTTGCAATGATTTCATGTTTAAGTTCATGGCATTGGACCCTTGTTAATTTGCTTATCCTGCACCAACTGGTATCACCAAAGTTTTAACTTTTCTGTGGTGATAAGAGGGCAAGTTCTCTTGCTCCATAACACCACTGGCCACTTTTACTTTGTATGGCATGTATCTCCTCCCCCACACTATATATATTGTTATTATTAGAACACATTGACTTCATAAGAGCTGAATATAAGGCAATGCAAATTCTGAAGGGGTAGCCGTGTTAGTCTAGTTCAGCAAAACAAACAAGGGGTGCATCTACACTGGCAACTTAGCTCAACTTAAGGACGCTTAAGTCGACCTACACAAAGCCGCGTCCACACTGGGTTTTTATTAAGTCAACTTAAGCGCTTCCTTAAGTTGACTTAACAGCTTAAGTTGATTTAACATCACCACCTCTGAAGGTTGACTTAAGCCTTAAGTCGACTTCTTAAGCCGACTTAAAGCCAGTGTGGATGGGGAATTTCGCTAAGTCGATCTTATTAAGTTGACTTAAAGCCAGTGTGGAAGGCTATGTCTACTGTTAAGTCAACTTAACTTTACAAGTGTAGACATAGCCAAGGAGTCCAGTGACAATTTTAAAGACTAACAAATGTATTTTTTGCATGAAGGACTCCTTGTTTATAAGCAGCACAGGTTACTTGGAAACTAATATCCAAGGATTTAAAGGCAATCAAGTAAATCGTATGGCAAACTGTGCTAAAGCAATGTTCATTTGCCATGCACAGAGTCCAGACTCATCCCTTTTCTGAGGTTTGACTTTAATAATAACTTTACATAAAGTTCAGCTTAAGCCTTTGTCACAAGGTAGGCTGCTTCAGTCATCTTACTTCATGAGTGCTCAGCTCACACACTAGAAGCCATTTTCTCTAGAAAGCCACTTCTGTCTTCCCCCTGTTTGAATAAGGAAATGTAACAGCCTCAGTGAGTCAATAGAAACCACTTCTAATTCTTTTCCAGCAAAACTGTAAGCTTTTTGCAGCAGTGCCTGCTTTTTTCATTACATGTTCATATAGTACCTAGTGCAATGATCCCTGAACAACACCTCTAGATGCTACTATAATAAAAATAAAAAATAATAAGTGATTTGCCTGGGACACAAAGGGAATCTGTGTCAGAGGCAAGAATTGAATGCAGGTCTCGTTTCCTAATTCTAATCTTATTCATACTTGGTCATTCTTCCTCTCAAGCACTGTCCTGTATTTTCAGATAACACTGGTGCATCAGGCCTTCTAAATCAGCACATTAGGCTCAGACACTTTGGTGATATTTAGTTATTATATAAAGAGTACAAATGGTTGAAAGGGAAAAACCTTTCGAAGAAAGGTACACTTTGCCTGTCTGTAAAACTATAATTTTACACGTTTGAATAGAAAGTAATTTTTGAGAATCATTTCAACATTAGTATATTGCAGATTAAAACTGATTACAGATATTAAGCAATTTCTCTGTATGTCATTACTCTTTTGTGTATCCAAAACCTGGGATTTGTCGTGATGGATTTGATGAGTCATTTAATGTGGTGTTTCATCCTTGTAATTGTCAGTATCCTAACCAAAGTTATATTCCTAGGTTAGACTAGATTAAAGACTATAAACTATCTTCTCAGATCTTGCCTGAAAAAGCAACATTGAAGTGTCAATATATATGTTTTTAAATAGTTCTGGAAGTTTAAAACAAAAGTAAATAGTTTTTTCCTCAAGAGAATTGCCACCAGACCCAGAACTAGATTTCTTAATTTTGTTCTAAGACTTCTCTGAAGCCAAAGGGCTAATGAACAGAGGTAAGTCAGGAAGAATAAAAGTGCAGAAATGCCAGTCTATTAGTGAATTGGTTACTTGCATGTAGTGAGTGCCCCATATGTGGGTAACAAATCCCATTTCTTCTTGGGCTGCAACCCACTTCCTCAGATGCATCTGAGGAAGTGGGTTGCAGCCCAAGAAAGCTTATGCCCAAAGAAATGTGTTAGTCTTTAAGGTGCCACAGAACTTATGTTGTGTTTGCTATATATAGACTAACAGGGCTACCCCTCTGGAACTTAAATCCCATTACAACTCAAGAAACAATCGGCTCACTCAATTGTGATTTTCAGCTTTGTTGCAGTTTTTCCCAACCTAAAAAATCCTACTATTTAAAATAAAAAAATGAATTAAACACAAAATGCACATATACTTTTTCTTCTGACATTAAAATGCAGTACATATGTTGTCCAAAAGAAAAGTTTGTAACTCTGTAAGTAAAGCCTAAGAAATACCTGAATTCCTATTCCCTGATCTATTAACTGCTTAAGCCAACTCCTGTTTTGTATCACCTCTAGGCATTTTTAGCAGTTTGTTTTGTTTTTCAACATGTAGTCCCTTCTAAAGATTTGACCAAACTAACAGGTGCTAAAATATACTCAGCTGATGATGAACTGGTTGACTAGGGGTGGAGGAGTTTTAAAAACAGTGAAATTTTGCTTTCAGCTGTTCTGTCTTCTGTAATTTGATGTCTACAAAATCCCCACTATTTTGATGCAACAACCTATGACACAATCCCCTTCACAAATGTAGACATGAGGTAGAAATCTAAGTCTTCAATTTTAAACACTAGAGAAGAAAATGAAATTCAAAACTGTGTGCCGTTCAGCTATCTTTCATGCTCTTCTTGTTCTGAGCTTAACTTGCATTTAGGATCAGTCACGTTGTCTAATGGAAAGGTTCCATAGCTCCTCTGAATCATTTTTTCAGTTTTATCGTTCTTTGGTTTGCGTTCTTTTCTGGCTAATTATCTCAAACCAGATTTCCCCTGAGACTGCAACAATAGTGTTCTCAGCCTGGAAGCTGTCAAGTCACTCTGAAACCTCTCTGTACAGTCCCTTGTGAGAAACATATGCTGTGTTTTGATCACTGTTTTCCTTGTGCTTGTTTTCACAGTTTTTTTCAGATATTTATGGTATTTGAATGCAAATAGAGAGATATCATCTTCCTGAGAGTTCCACTAAATGTCATTGGAAAGCAGAGACACTAATCCTTTTTCAACCAACCGACAATGAGTTTGCTGATGGTTGAAAATGACGGACTAAACTTCCACAATGTGCTTTAGGTTTGTGTTACACATTATTTCTTTCTCAGTGAAGTTTTACACAGAATATTGAGCATTCATATAACAAATGTTACGGGGGACTAAACCTGAGACGTTCTCTATCTTCGTTTTATTTTCATTGTCTGAGCGTATTTGCAAGGCCTCCTGGCTATGCTCTTCTCTTCATTCTTGGATGGCACCTTAAATAGCTTGGCCAAAATATCCTGTGGTTTTCTTTTCAAATGTAGATTGAATAGCATTAAGTAGGAATAAAGTTGCCCTGACTAGCTGGTTATAGCCGTCAACTGGTCATTTCTCATCTTCAATAAACAATTTTGCATTCATGTCAGTTATTTTTTTGGATTAATTTCCTTTATTTTTGCCACTCTTTCTTCACTTACAACACAGAATACTGAACCGGTTGAGTTTAAATATTCAGAGTGCAGTGCTTGAATCATTTTTTAAAAATTGCTACTGTTCTGTGACATTGAAGGATATTATTATGACAGAAGATTCAGATATTCTTATAAGTTCAAGTCTTTTGTTTTTTGTTATGGAATCATCATTGATGGGACTTTGCTGTTTTGTGGGTATGGGAGGTGAACAGATATTGCTCCTGAACAAAGATGATGTTGGAAAGGCTGGTAAAAAGATTGCGATCATCCCTTCAGCTCCTTTTTGATCAACACAATGGCCTAAAAAAAATCTCAGTTTGAGTATCATCAAACTCATCAATACTTTGCTCTTTTGCTTCTATAGACATAGTTTCATTCAGTGGCACATTTACTTTGAAGAATTTGAAGACACCAGTTTTTTTAAATGAGCCCAGGTCCTTTCCATCTTGCTAAAAACTCTTGATAATGTTTATATTTGGCTTGTTTAAGAATTATTTATTTTCATTTTCTCCCGTCTGTTCAATAGCTTTTTTTCTAGCCACTTTCTTCATCTACAGGCATACTAAGTCAAACTCTTAGACAAATGCTTTTTAATCACTGACATTAATTAATCACTTCTTTGCAATATTGATTGGAAGCTTTCATATTTATGACATTTATAGAAGGAAAAACAGCCAACTGCAACACAGAGGACTGAAAGTTAAGATGCGCTCATCAATTTTAAATAGAATCAACTTTCAGAAGTTTGTATATTCTAGCAAACCAAATCCTCTGACAGCCCAGACTGCCACTCATTCCCCACATGTCATCATTCAATAACAACTGAGTCCAGCCACTAACTATTCCTTCCATCCCACATGACTCCACCTATTTTCTTTCGCTCTAGGCTTCTGGACAGTTTTGATGCTTTCTTATTGCTTCCCAATGGACATTAACATTTTCTTTTAACTTTTAGGAAGTTTTATTCACAGATTGACATTAAAACCTAATATTTCTAGTATCAGAATGTTACAACTGTGTTATATTCATATAAATTCTTCATAATAACATTAGCAATATAAATATATAAAGCCGCATACCATCCAACAGACTGAAAAACTCTATCCCTAGAACAGTTTTTTTTCCTTCACAACTCTGACTAACTTGTATGCTGTCAAAGAATCAAAGTTTTGACCCTTAGAAGACCAAAGTCACAGCACTTTCCTAATGTTGAGGATGACCAGTAAGTCCACAGAGTTACATGGAAAAAGGATATTCTAGGAGATGTGCAATAAGAAAGTCACAAACAATTTTCTCCTGCTCATGGTGAAGTCTATGTGAGTTTTACCATCAATTTTTAAAGGAGCAGGAGCAAGTCAAAAGCCAAGAAGAGGGAAGAACCCATCCTGTACACATGTGCATAGTTCAAAGTGAGCTATAGCGATGTCTGTATTAAGAAGCGATGAATGTCAGCAGCATGATTTCTTTTATGTTGTTTCATTAGAACTGAAATGTCAAGTCACATAACCATTTTAAAGCTTAAACAGTTAAGATAGGAAATAATGAAGGCAATTTTAAAAAGTACCTCTGCCTCCTGAATGATGTTCTATTTATGTACTCTCCACAATTTATTTTTAAAGGGTAACTGTTAATTGTTTCTTGGTTATCCATATATTATTGCCTCAGTCCCAGCTGCTTTTTTGGTAGTTTCAGAGCTGTCTTAACCTGAGTGCAGTTCTTTCCAGATTCTGTTTGTATTCTAATTTCTTTCTTATTCCATCTGTTGTGGTGAAAAACACTGTATTTGCCTCTAACATTTCAGGCATCTTATTTTTTACATTGGACATCTGGCAGCTATATTGCTTCAATAATAAGATGTTTTAGAGCTCCGTAGTTTACCCTTTCATCTTTGTAGCAGACTAATATCTTTACTCTTTACAAAGCCTGCTTTGCAAAAAGTTTCCTGTATTGTTTTGAAAGCTGAACACATAATAATACCCCAAACCTTTGCTTCATTAGACCTAATACACTGAGAGCAAATTTGCACTTACAGTGCAGACCTGGCTAATGTAGGTCACATGAAGTCAATCTATCTGCTCTATTATACTCACCCGCAGAGTGTATCCAAAACAGTCAGATCATGGACTCTGAAATCTTTTCAAGTAGCCTAGAGAACTATACCACAGTTAGATTATTGGCTCCTTGCTTACCTACCTCTCTCAGGCTATGTCTACACTTTAAGTCGACTTTGTTAAGTCGACTAAGCATGGCCACACTTAAATTTTAAGTCGACTTTGGGGAGACCCTACAAAGTCAACCTAGAGCGTCCACACTGGATGCCTAGGTCAACTTGTATGGGCTAGGGGGACCTTGGACAGGTCCACAGTGGCAGGGGGGCACCTCTTGCAAAGTGCCAGGGGGCTCAGCCTTTGCCCCATTGTACCTGGGTACAATGGGGCAAAGGGGGACAGGGACCCTGGCAGGGATAGGGGCATGCCAGGCTCTCCCTGTCCCACCCCTCTGGCAGGGAGGGCAGTGGGGGAGTCCTGGAGAGCCCTAAGTCAACTTAGAGTCGACTTAGGGCTACTCCACGTCTACACTGGCTTAAGTCGACTTTAGAAAGTCAACTTAAGCCTAAAGTCGACTTTAAATGAGGTTTAACAAAGTCGACTTAAGCAGCTTGCTTAAGTCGACTTAAGGAAAGTGTAGTGTAGGCGCAGAGTAAATTAAGTCGACTTAAGGAAGCTTAAGTCGACTTAATTTACAAGTGTAGACGCACCCTCACTGCCCCAGCTAGATACTCGGGTACCATGGTGATGTGTGTGTTTTAGAGGGAAATAAATCTAGTTACCAACCCTTGGCTGTATTTTCTTTTTATGGGGACAATCCCCAAACCATGGAATGAACAGAAGGACATGAATGAACTTCGCACTTAAGTGTTGCCTCAATGGCTCCGCATGCCTTTATGTCTGCACCTGCCTTCTTTTCACACACTGTTCTTTTACTAACAATCACCTGATCAGTGGTTGTGTAGTGAGTTACTGGTGCCCCATAAAAAGAAAATATCAACTTTCCCTTCTTCGAGGAAGTTTAAGGCAGCAGACTTTAAAAAAGATCAGGGCAGGAAATTAGTCAAGAGAGGAAGCAAAGGGGCAGGATGGCCAGCCCAACTCGCGCCTGTGTATTCAGAGCCAGACTGCTCGGGGCCCTAGGCGTGTGCCTGCTTTGCTTACCCCAAAAGCCACCTCTGCCGATCTTCCATCTCGCTGGCTGCAGCAGGGAAACCACATATATCTTGCAGCTCTGCACACTCTAGCTGGATCCCAAGGCAGTGACTCCCTCCGCAGTCAGGGGGATAGAAGATCAATGCTCCCTTCCACCCCCTCTAGCCCCAGCCAGGACCCTAGCATGTGGGGACCCAGACAGAGCTGCAGCCAGGAGAATGGGAGTGCTAATCTCTTATCTCTTTGACTGCAGCCAGGAGCCTGCATTGGTCTTTTAGCCCTGTGGAAACGTGCTCCATCTGGGTCTGTGGGCACTGGGCAGCGACTCCCTTCTGCAGCTAGCAGGAGGGGAGCCGAGGGCCACTCTGAAAGCCCCCAAGGGCCATGGAACTCAGGTTGGGAGCCACTGGTTTAGGACCATCTGACCAGCCTAAAATCCCATCAGCTGGAGAGTCAAAAAAAATCCAACCAAATTGCTGAAAAATATGTGCACCAGCCTACAATCAGTTGTATAGAAGTCTGTTAAAAGCCTCCAGGGGCCTAGGCCTCCTGTCAACATTCAGAATCTACTTCCATTAACTTCAATCAGAGCTTTGGCTGAGTGAAAAAATCAGCATTAGACTTGGGCTCCTATTTGTTATGTAGCTGTATTGAATGCCACAGTCACAAAAGCTGCACACTAAGGACTTGATCCAACTCACATTGATTTTAAGGCTGTAGGGAAACTTTTAATGCAACAAATAAAGTCACACCAATGGCCTCTTCCTGAGCTGTGTCAATGGGAGTTTTGCCATTGGTTTCAATAGCAAAGCCCCCGTTTTTAAATATCCAGCCTTTCACTTGAAGTAGAGGAGGCAGCATTCATAACAGTGTACTTTTTGGAATGCCGTTGATCTTAAAGTTTACTAGATCAATAGACAGAGGTAGAACTCCTAAAATGTTTGTCCTATCTATGGATGATATTGAAGCCTCCTTCTGTTTGACAATGTTAATTTTCTTTTTTCTTTTTCTTTTCTTTTCAATATTCCTTCCAAAGAAGCTAAACATGTTTAATTCAGCTCAGTATTTCTCCAGGTTTTCCTGATCCTACCAATGTGTAAAAGCGAAGAACATCTTTCTTTCATCAAAAGAAAGTAGAAATAGAGAAGAGGCGATGTGAGGAAAAGAACGTGACATTTATTTTTTTACCTTACATTTAAAGGCCCCCAATCCTGCTTCCACTGCAGTTAATGGGAGTTTTGCACTTGACTCTAATGTGAGCAGGATAAGGCTCTACTTTCCCCCTTCACAAATTAGAAAATTGTAGTAGACTATGGCACTCCAGGCTAGTGATCTAAGCATGAGTTCTATTAATTGATGGACATAGAAAACAATTTGAAGTACACTATAAGAACTTTATTGCACCCACAAATGTAGAACAATATAACAGATGCTATTACTCTTATGTGCCACTAGATGGAGATCTTGCTCTCTCTCAAGCCACACACATACACACACAGAGAAAGAGAAAGAGAGAGAGAGAGAGAGAGAGTGTTACATACCTATTCAGAGATTCAAAAATTTTAAGGCCAGAAGGTACCTATATGGTCACGTAGTCTAATCTGTAGCATAACAAAGGCGACAGAATTTCACTAGGTTGTTCATGCATCCAGCTAATAACTTCTTGTGTTGTAGAGCATAACTTTTAGAAATTTATCCAACCTTGTTTTAAAGGCTTCAAATGATGGATAATCTTCATAAATTGTTCCAATGATTAATTACCCTTCCTGTTTAAAAAAGTGTGCCTCATTTCTAGTCTGATTTGTCTAGCTTCAACAGCCAGTTGCTAAATCTCAAATCTTTGGCCTGCTAAATTAATAGAGTGAGTAAATTAGTATCTCATGTTTCAGAGGGGTAGCCATGTTAGTCTAATTCATCAGAACAAACAAGGAGTCCTGTGGCACTTTTAAAGACTAACAAATTTTCTTAATGCATGAACTTTCATGGGAGAAAATCCCACTTCAGCAGACGCTTGAAGATGGAGAATTTACAGAATGGGAGGAAAATAAATGCAGAGAAGTGTGAGTCATGGGTTCTGGTCAGACTTTTTCAAATCAAAGCAGTTGTTTAGATTCAAACAGTTTGGAACAACATATTAGGAGGTGGAAAGTAAGGGTAAGACAGGTTTTCAAGGCCTCTAGTCATTTCTGTAGCTCCTTTCTGAATCCTTTCCAATTTGCCAATGTCCTTCTAAAAATGTGGACACCAAAAATGGTTACAAGAGTCTAGTAATGATCTTGCTACTATTATTTACAGCTGTGACAACCTTTTGCTATCTTAGTCATCATATCACTCTGGGAGCTCATATAAAAAACAAGGAATAGCATACAAATATAAATGAATACAAATACAACTTATGTATAGCTCTCATAACAAGCTGAAAGCCAGTATTTCTTGAGTTCTAATACTGTCTCTGTCACTTTGGCTGCGTCTACACTTGTAAATTAAGTCAACTTAAGGGCTTTCAGGGCTGTAGTCCCGGGCTCCAGCCTAAAAGAGAATCCCGTGGCCCTCCCAAAATCTGGCTCTGCTCAGGCCGGCACAGCACCTGGAAGTGAAAATATATTGTGCAGTGCTCCAGCCATGCCTGGGAGCTGGGGCTGGCGGGGGCCTTTTTAAATCTCCTGCCCTACTGAGTTCCAGGCACGTGGCCCAGGGCAGAGCAGGATGGGAAATGGAAATGCTGCTTTTGGCTGTTTGGTGTCGGTTTGGGTGTTGCTGTCCCAAGAAAAGATTCGGACCCAGGGCCCAGGCCCTGCCCTGCTGGGCCCGATTTGGCCAGGCCTCGACCCAGCTTTTGAGGCCCCATCTGGCCCCAGAGGCCCAAGCCAGGTGCTGCCACCAGACCCAGACCCCTGACCAGTGTTCCCTCTAAGCTGCGTGGGTGCGTGGCCGCACAGCGGCCGTCGCAACCTCTGTGCAGCACTGAGGGACCCCCGCACAGGCCAGCAGCCCCCACCGCCCCCTCCAGACCCCCGGGGCTGCGGCTTTGCCGTGGCAGACCCGACCTGAGCCCGGCCTCTGGGCTGGCCCTCCCCGCCCCCAGGGTGGATCAGGCAGGCTCAGGGCTGGGGCATGGGTGCGCGCCTGCCTGCCTGCCCCATGCGGCTGGGGGAGCGGGGTGGCTGCGGCCGGGGCAGGCTCCCAGGCTCCCACCCGCCAGCCGCCTCGACTTCCCGGCCCGGGGCCAGGGTTGGCTCCGCTCCACCGACAGCCTCGGCCTCCCGGCACGGGGCCAGGGTCGGCCTCCGGTGCCGGGGTCTGATCTGCCCTGCTGGTGGCCTCCCAGGACCGCGTTCGGGTCCCCGCCGCCAGTTGCCTCGGCTTCTTTCTTTCTCTTCTTTGCCTTGCTTTCTCTTCTTTGCCGTCCTTTCTCTTCCCTCCTTTCTCTTCTTTGCCGTCCTTTCTCTTCCCTCCTTTCTCTTCTTTGCCTTCCTTTCTCTTCCCTTCCTTCTCTTCTTTGCCTTCCTTTCTCTTCCCTTCCTTTTTCTTTCCTTCCTTCTCTTACTTCTTTCCTTCTCTCTACCTTTCTTTTCCTACCTTCTCTCTTTTCTTCCTTTCTCTTCCCTTCT
>ML685807.1:1700991-1722995 GCA_007922175.1 Pelusios castaneus | reverse complement strand
CCTTTCTTTTCCTACCTTCTCTCTTTTCTTCCTTTCTCTTCCCTTCTTTCTCTTGTTTGCCTTCCTTTTTCTTTCCTTCTTTCTCTTCCTTCTTTTTTCTTTCTCTTCTTTGCCTTCCTTTCGCTTCCCTTCCTTCTCTTCTTTGCCTTCTTTTTTCTTTCCTTCTTTCTCTTCCTTCTTTTTTCTTTCTCTTCTTTGTCTTCCTCTTCCTTCCTTCCTTCCTTCCTTCTTTCTTGTCTTCCTTCCTTCCTTCCTTCCTTTTTAAAAAGCTTTTTAAAAATGAATTTTAA
Source organism: Pelusios castaneus (assembly GCA_007922175.1). NCBI lineage: Eukaryota > Metazoa > Chordata > Testudines > Pelomedusidae > Pelusios > Pelusios castaneus. The sequence continues at coordinate 1,722,705 of ML685807.1, read as the reverse complement.
ATAAAAACCTTTCTAAAAATTAAATTTCAATTCAAAATTCATTCAAATTCAATTAATTAAACACAATTAATTAATTCTGTTTACAATCACTTTAACTTCAATTAATGCCTATAATTTCTGTCATGTGAGTTTGCACAAAAATTTTATTCAGAAAAAGTTTTGTACACGTCTTGAAAATTTTGCACACAAGCCGCCAAACCTTAGAGGGAACATTGCCCCTGACCAGGGCCAGATCGGGCTCTTTCCGCCATTTGGCGGCCCAGACTTGGGTCCCCAGCTGTGCTGGGGTCCTGGGGCCAGATTCTTCCACCGCTGGCCTGGTCCCCCCAGGTCCTAGCCTGTGGTCCCGGAGGTGGATCCTGCCATTGGTGGGTGGATCCGGGGGCTGGATCCTGCCGCCATCTGCTGACGACTGGGCCCTGGGTCTCTGGCCCTGGTTGGGGCTGGATTGAGCACCTGCCTGCAGGTCAGTGGGTGGGTGAACCCCAGTCTTTGGCTGCAGTCGGAGCCAGATGGGACCCCGAGTCCCCAGCGTGCTTAGTGCCAGCAATGCCACTCCCCCTTGGGCTCCAGCAAAGGTAAGTGGTGTGCTGGGCCAAGGGGGCCAGGGGAAGGGGTTCAGGGCTGGGGGCCAGGTGCATAGGGTCAGGGGAAAGTGATTAGGGCTGGGGGAGAGATGCACAGGGCCAGAAGTGGACTAGGGGAAGAGCTTGGGTGCTGGGGTTGGGGGAAATGAGGGAGAGAGTTTGGAAGCCTGTGTCCTGTATTTCTTTTCTATATAGCAGCACTCCCTGAGGGAGGGGAGTTACAAAAGTGGGCAGCCCAGGGCTCTGGGGCCTCTTCATCTAGCCCAGGAGAAGAGAACACAACAGCCAAAAAAGAAGGCATTTGCATAGCAGCTCTGCTCCCCAGATGCTTTTAGGAGCATTCTTCCTGCTTCAGCACAATGTGTCTTAGAGCTCTTTCTGCCCCACAGTCTGTGCCTTCCATTCATAACTGAGTCATAATCTCTGAGGCTCTCTGTTTCCTTGTCTGTAAAATGGGGATAATATTCATTGACCTGCTTTGTACAGGCCTGGAGAGAATTAGTGAAAGTCATGCAACTCTTTGAAGATGCTAAGTGCTAAGACTTATTGCTTTCAATCTTTTGAATTTTTAAATTATATTTTTGTTTTAAGGCTTTAATTGTATACTTAGCACAGTTTATAAGGGTGAGGGCCTACTACTATAATCTGTATATGTTAATTTAACAAGTTCCATGGAGAGTTCAGTGCTGTCTGAATTAATTTAAGCATGCTTACCTCAAGATGCTAATGTTCATGATGGAAAATTCTTACTTCAGAGAAAAGAGAGAGAAAAAGAAAATCAGAGGACATCAAAGTCCAAAATAATGTTTAAATTCTTGCTTATCTCTTTTCAAAAGACCCTGGGTCAGCTCTGACTCTTATTTTTACAGGCTCTGACAAGAAACTTTTCCCTATTTGATGCAATAAACTCATTAGAGATTTAATGGCGCTAGCCTCACCTCCACCAAATGATGAATGCTGAGTGGACTGGAGTTACTACAGATCCAGGAACAGAGGAGGAAAGCGGCGGCACAGAGCAGACATTTGTAGGGTTAGCTCCAATGAGGCAAAGTGTAGGGCTTTCTGCAAATGATACCTGCTTTCTCTATTCCTTTTTCAGACCCAGCAGTAAACAGGGGCAATTCCGAGTCTTGTGATGTCAGTAGGAAGGAAAAGAGTTCTGAGCATGGGATGAGGGTTTGTTTTGTTCGACGATGGGGGGGGAGGGGGAAAGAAGGGGTGATTCTCATCTTGGGGTTGCTGATGGGAGACGCTTCAGAGCCAAGAGCACAGCAAAGTTCTGTAGGGAGGTTAACAGGAAGAAGAGAGGTTCTCATCTTGCGGGCCTGGTGTGTGTCGGAATTTCTGAGAAGGTGGGATTGGTTTGGAGCCCGCTGAAGGGTGAAGTGAATTGGTGATGTGTGTGGTGGGATGTGGGATGGTGGGGATGGTGTGGGAAGTAGACTGGACAGGAGAGGCTGGCACTATGAAAACAGTAAAGGAGCAACAAGGTTACAGGGGGCTACCTCCTGCTGTTCATTGTAAAATGTCTCTATTTTCCCTCTGGAAGGGAAATGGGGAGAGGGGATCTCTTTTATCTTCTCACTTGCCACCTCTAAGCAGGGGCATTGCTGCCCTGAAAAAATGTTTGCCCCCCTTTGCTGCGCCAGCCCCTCACCCACTCCACCAAGCTGACCCCACCTCTGCCATGCCAGACCCATGCCCTGGGCCCTGATCCAGCGCCTGGGCCTGATCTGGCCCTGGGGTCCACCACTGCAGACCCCAGGGACTGGGACCAGATCAGGTTCCCATTGCTGTTGGCCCTGGGTCCCCATCAGTGGGGCTGGGGCTGGATCAGACTCCCACTACTGCTGACCAGCCCTGGGTCCCCAGACAGAGGCCAGGGCTGGATCCTGCTGCAGCTGGCTCCAAGCACTGGGCCCAGGTCCTGGCCAGGCTGGGCCAGATCGGGACTCAGGGCCTGTGCCCTGTGGGCCCAGGCCAGCAACACTGGTGTCCTTAACCCAAGTGTGCCAGCAATTAACTTTGGAGATATGACCAATCTGCAGGGAGGAGATGAGGGTAGATTGTTATTTGGATCCCCATCAGTCATATTGGGTAACAGAAGCCACTGATGCAAAATGTGACTCCTGCAAATATCACTTGGAAATGATCTATTTCAGGGAGCCATTAAGTAATCTCTCTCTCTCTCTCTCTCTCTCTCTCTCTCAGTAACTCTGCTTGCTGTTGGCAACACCAAGGGCTGGATTCAAACCTATAAAGGGATTCCTCTTAAAATTTATAAACATCACTGTCTCAAGTCCCCCCACCCAATACACTGAAAACTAAAAACCTTCCCTGGGCACCATTAATAGGCAATTTTTTTTGCATGTGGAAGGACTAGATATACGTATAAAACAAGGAAAGACCTTATGAAGGTACAAGCTGACCGAAAATCAGCTTGAGGAAATACAGCAGAAATGTATATAAATGAATAATAAGTAAAACAGCCACTTCCTTAAGGGTGGGAGTTGTCCTTTAACACAGTTCCCCACCGGAGAGTATGAAAAGGATAACTAAAAATCTCTGTACTAGATCTTTCCCTCACTGCCCTCTCTGCTAAACCCCACTCAGAGGTTGATGTCGGTGTGCAGCGTAGTTCCAGAGTCTGGGGATGCATTTAGGCAGACCTGTTTTTAGGTCTTAGAAAAGTGCTGCCTCATCTAGACCTGAGGGTCTGTCAAGTAACTCAGCTATATCTAGTTCAGCTTTTAGGATGCTGGGGGAGGGGGAGGAGGGTGAAGAGGTGACCCCTCACCAGAGTTCATTCAGCTTTGCTGCATCCCTCTGCAATCCCTTTGACTTTAATGACAGTTGAGGGTGCTCAGGACCTCTCAGGTTTGCTCAGCACTATGCTGGATTTGTCCCTGGGGAACATGCAGCCTAGAAAGGCCAAATCAAGGCTGAAGGGCTATGTCTACACTTGCAAGTTAGGTCAACATAAGGAGGCTTAAGTTGATATAACTTAGTCCCTGTCCACACCAGGCTTTCATTAGGTCGACTTAAGACATTCCTTAAGTCGACCTAATGAAAGCTTAGGTCAACTTAGTGGCTATGTCTACACTTACCAAAGTTAGTTCAAATTAGTTAATTCAAATTAATTAATTTGAACTAATTTTAGTTAGTACGAATAAACTTAATTTGACCTAGCAAATTTTAGTTTGAACTAAGCAAGTGCCATGCATGGCACTTGCTTAATTTGAATTAGTCAATTGCATTGAACTCAATGTGCCAGTTAGTTCGAACTAAGCGCTGGCCACATTGGGTTAATTCGAACTAACTAGTTCGAATTAACCCTTAGTTCGAAAAGTATAAGCGAACTTATTAGTTCGAATTAAGGAAGCCCTTAATTCGAACTAATGAAAGCCTAGTGTAGCCAAAGCTTAAGTTAGTTTGAATTAAGCTTCCTTAATTCGAAGTAACTTGCCAGTGTAGACATAGCCAGTAAGACCAGCCGGTTAGGTTGTCCTAACCCTCCTTTAGGTCGACCTAAGCACAGTGTGGATGCTTAAGTCCACATCCATGGAAACCACTTTAAGTTGACTTAACAAAGTCAACCTAACTTTTTCTAGTGTAGACGTAGCCAAGGGTTTGCACCATGGGAGAGAAAAAAGAGGTCACCACTATTTTTCAAAGCCTTGGTAAAATTAATGGAGACACATTTGTGCACTGTAAGGAGCTCACAGATTAGGACTCATCGTTTCCACGTGTAGGAGGCAATAGTGTGCTCAGGGGTGGCTACTGCTTGCAAAGGGCAATCTGTACATGGAATAAGTTGCCAATGCAGGAGGTAACTGAAGCAAAGAATAGACGGAATTTTGAGATGCCTCAATTTTCCAGAGAAGGAAAGATTGAAGGGCATGGCAAGCAATCAGCAAGGTGGAATTAAGCTTCACCAAAAAGACAAGGCAGGTTGGGCTTGCTGGCTTTTTCCTGTTATTGAAATTCTCACATCCTTAATATTGGTACAGAAAATGCAGCACTCATGCATTCAGGTTTCTTCATAATCTTATCAGACTCATAAAAGAAAGTTAGACAGGCATCTGATCTGTCTGAAGTCTGCATTTTCATAAATATTTCCTGTGAGGAGGTTGTGAAATTGAAATTGGTTTGATAACCCTCCTTTGTTCGCTGAGCCTTACATCCCCGGAGAGCAGTGAGAAAAATGAAAAGATTTTAAGAGAACATAATCAGCGCAATTCAGCACAATGGCATGGAGACAAAGATAAGATGAGAAATAACATACCATTCCCTGTGCTTTCCTGTTCTCCCATTTAAGTAATAATTTTCATACCTTACCTTTGAAAGATATAATTACAGTAATTGCAATCAGAATGTTTCTGCAAGTTATGCTCTGCGACACCTTTTCCCCTTGACATTTATGCTTTTTAACTAATATAAGATCTTTACCAAGTAAATGGGGGTGGGGGGGTGGGGAGGAGGAACTAGGGAGGCTCATCCTCTGTGGTGTGTGGGCGGCTAACCTGCTTTTTAGTCAAAGAAGAATCCTTAGAAGAGATAGACTTAAGAGAGCCCTTTCAAAGCCATATTAAGACATAGGCACCATAAGTCTGTTCCTAGAGCTCTAGCTCCTAGAGTCACATCATTATCTCGTAATCTGAGATTTTATTTAGGCAGAACAGTATGTTTCTGGATCTCGTGTATGTGAAGAAAAGATTGAAAATATGAGCTTTAGTATAAATGATATAGTGAGATTTGCCTGAGTCTGCAGAAAGGCTGGAACAGTAGCTCTGGAAGGGCAGAAAACCCCACAATTTGGCTTGGACTGTGGAGGATTCGAAATAATTCAGGACTGTGTGTCTTTCTAAAACACATGCAATAATTCAGACAGAAGTTATGGGCTTGCTGCAGCTGTTACTGGGTGAGGTTCTTTGGCTTGTGTTATATAGGAGGTCAGACTAGATGGAAATAGTCCCTTCTAATCTTAAAAATACAGCTGTCTATGAATTCATCTCTATGGGGCATTAATGCCAAGACTCACTGCTCCTGGGAGGTCCACCAACAGCATCCTGATAAAAGTCTCTGTTTTTGGCCCTGCTTAGTCACCAGAGTAGATACATCCTGGTTGCTGAAGTGAGTATTGGGCAGTCCCCTCCCACTGCTTCCCCTGAAGGCCCCTATTGCAGCTCCTGGGGAACAATTGGCTCCATGTTGCTGTCCCTCTCTGTCTAGAAGTGAAAGGCAGCCCTACCACTCCAAGGCTATGTCTACACTAGAAAAGTTATGTCGACTTCGTTAAGTCAACTTTGTTAGTCGACTTAATAAGGTTGACTTTAAGTAGACCTTATTAAATTGACTTAACAAAGTCGACTTAACTTTTTCTAGTCTAGTCATACCCTAAGTCGACTTAATAAGGTTGATTTAGGCGCTAATCCCCGTCCATACTGGCTTTAAGTTGATTTAAAGAATCGATTTAAGGCTTAAATCAACCTAAAACAAGGTGTTATTAAGTCAATTTAAGCTTTCCTTAAGTCGACTTAATAAAAGCCCAGTGTGGACGTGGCTTTGTTTAGGTTGACATAAGCCTCCTTAAGTCGACCTAACTTGCCAGTGTAGACGCACCCCAAGTGAGGGATAGGGTCACAGTGTAGGGTAGGGCCACAGGGTTCATAATATCATGGTGTGCCTAGGCCACAGACTGCCTTTATCTGAGTAATTCCTACACCACTGTCCAGTTGCTGGCAAAGGTTGGGAGGGAAAGGGGATAAAATCTACCTTTGGACTGGTGATAGCTGCTGTAAATGAGAGCATTTCTAATGTAATCTGTGGATTGGACTAGAGTCCACTCAACCTAGGATCAGGAGAGGGGTGCTGGAACAATTTGTATAGTGGGGTGCTGAGAGCCATTAATCGAGCGGTAAACCGTGTATATGATGGAGACTACTTCAAGCCAAGAGGTGCGACAGCAACCCCAGCATCCCTGCTTCCAGCACCTGTGATCAGAGAAGTACAATAACAACTTAAAGCCACCTTTCTATCTCCTTAGCACACACGAACTAGCTCAGGAGTCTAATAATACCTAATAACTTCCAGTAACATCATCCATCAACCATGTTCAATGAATAGCATGTGGTGCAAAATAAGCAGTGCAGATAGCATCCATGAGCTATAAATAGGCTCCCACAAAATAATAATTGTGGTACTAGAAGCCATTAGCTATTGAGGACCTGACTCCGCATCTTGTTGTGCACAGGAAGACGCTTGCCATCAATGGGGGCATTATATGGCAGTTACAAGTTGCAGACTATGGCCTACATTTATATTTTATGTGCTAACGAAAGGGATGGGGTTTTCTTTTTCTCCCTCTCTTAGAAAAGTTTAGTAAGAGCCAACTGTATGATGCAATTATATTCATTGTTTTAGAACTAGAAACCAGTCCCTGTGGCAAGCGGTTGAGTATTTGTGGATGAAAAGTCAGAAATGTTTTAATTTTCCATATTGGCTGCAATATTGGACCCCATTAAATATTCAGTGAAGGGAAAAAGAAATTAAATTAGCTCATGCTGTGTATGTGCTTGTGTGTTGCTTTGGGAAACTGAGGAGAAAATGCTCTTGGGAGGGTAAAGATCTGCAACCAGGGTCAAAAAAGTAGGCTGTACCCTGAGTTCACAAATTTTTCTGTTAACTTTCTGCTAAGGTTAAATTGTTCATCCTTTTTAAAAACAGCATAATTTAAGGAAATATGTTTGCTGACTGCAACTCTGTATTGATGTATACAGAAATACTGTGTAAAATAGCCTATCCCTGAGTAGTTTATAACCTTACATTTTATTTGCTTCCAGTTCCTTAATAATATTAGTGATTCTCACTAGAAAATGGGACGTAGGCTCTGAAGTGACATGGTGGTTTTGAAAATTTGACCCATTGTCCCTGTAGCTTTGGGTTGATATGGTTTCATTTCTTTTTAGTGGGATCTCTTTATGGGAGCATGAACTGGAGACATCCAGCATGATTATTCCCTCAGCCTTGACCTTCATAAGGTATATTGTTGTATGTCAAGAAAGTTTCCAGCAGCAATATATACACAGTGACTCCCCCCTCCCACCATGGACCACTCCCAGGTCCACCTAGCCCCTAGAAGTTGACTTAGGCATCCAGTGTGGACGCTCTAAGTCGATATGGCAAGGTCTACTTTAAGTCAACCTAATTTTATAGTGTGGACATGCTACGTCAACTTAACAAAGTTGACTTAAAGTCAACTTTGTTAATTTGATTTAGCAAAGTCAACTTATTTGGCCAAGTGTAGACATAGCCACCCTGAGCCAGTTCTCTTATACCAACCATTGGGACCACATGGCTTCATTTTGGTTCTTTCCATCTCAAGGTTTCATGGCTGAGAAATGTGAGCTGCATCGATTTTGGAAGTTGAAATGTTAATTGTGGGTTTTACAATGGAAGTTCCTAAGGGGGTCTGGAAGAAGACCAATCTCAAGCCACCTTCACCTCCTCTCTCCCTCCTCTCCTCCCTAGAAGAATAAAGAACTTCTCACTCATTCTGTTGTATTCTCAATCCACTTACTTACGACGAGGTCTCTCTCCAAAAGACATAGCTTCTAAAAATCCTACAAAACCCTCATAACATTACTTACCATTAGAGACCTAAAAATTGCAGTGATTTTAGTTTCCAGGGCTTCATGAGAACCTTTTGCAGTTTTAGCTTGTGAGATTCATACATCCTTGTTTTTGCTTATAGTTTCAATTTTGAATGAACCCAAAAAACCCAGCTGAAATGGACAATTTTTGCCTAGTTTCAGATGGAAACCATGCAAAACCACTATGTTTGGCCTGATTTCTGCCTGAAACTATAAATAGGCCCCACAATTGAAACTCAGCCCTGGTTTTCGCAAACCACAGCCAAGGCTATGTGAAAGTTTATGAACCTTGGTGAATGTTTCTGAGACCTTGTCTTTGCTTGGTGTTGGTAACAAAATCTGAACCCTGCTGAGTTTTACCTGTGTAGTCTGGGGTTTCATTGCAAAACTTTACAGTCTACTTCCAATCTATTGTTCCAACATCCTTTTTTATGGGAAGACATATTGGCCCAGTAGATAAACCACTAGATTAGAAGAACGGTGTTCTGTTTATGGCTCTGCCACTGACTTCCTCTGTGACCTTAGGCAAATCATTTCATGTCTCAGTGAGGCGTGTTCCTCCATCTGTAAAAAGGAATAATAATGCTCATCCATGTTTGAAATCTACAAACGAAAAGTGCATCTAAAAGCTATATTTTATTATTTAGCTCTGCGTTAAATGTGAACCAGTGGCTTCTATATAGCTCTATATTGTTTAAAATTGGGCCTGACCCAGCAAATCCTTGTGAAGCCCAACCACTCATTGGAAGAAAGCAGCATTGGTCCTCCAGAGATCACTGGCATTGAAACTACCATTTTTTTAAAAAAAAAATCCATCCCTCAGAAGAAAACTGACCTTTCATCAGTTCCAAATTCTGCATAGTGTATGAGTTAGTTTCTGCTGAATTACATCATGTCACAAATGGCCTTCATCAAGGACTTTTTTGTGGCTGATACATTAGGCTTTTCAATCCATTCTCTTGTAATAAAAGTGTAAGCTTGTCTTAGCAGAGCTGTCACAGCTTATTTGGTTAGTCAGTTTATTCTTTGGTTGAGTGTGCCAGGAGCTTTTTGCTAGTCAATGTAGTTTAATAAATTCATTTCTCTGGAGGATGCTACTCAAATTTGGAAAATGGGGTTTCTTAAAACAGACCATTATATTTGAACATATCTGCTTTCTTTCTGGAAGCACCTGTAATTCATCCTCCATGTAGCAGAGTTCAAGGGCCCTATACAGTCCCCCAGATGCAGGGGGTCAGCTCTTGGCTCAACTCTCTCACGTGTATTCAGGGGAACTTAGTGACAGGTCCATTTTAATTTATTTGGGGGGTAAGTCAGGAAATGCTGCTCGTGAGACTGAAAGTTGCCTTCCTTGATGCAAACCCAGAACCACTGGAGCCAGTGTGACATCATATGGACTTCATACAGACGGCCCTGGTTTCTCATGGATTTCAGGGAACAGAGGATGGGGAGCAGGAGAGGAGACACTGCTGGTTTGTTCGTTAAGGTGACAAACACTGGCCCTCCACCGCTCTCCCATAGAATAATTTGGATGAAACTCTATGAAGACAACTTTACGGCATTTTCCCCAAATGGCTCCCATTTATTTGTTTTACTTGTGCATATGCATGATGATATTGTCTTTAGTTACATGATCACATACTATTTTTCCATAGGACTCCTTCCTCATTCACTCTCTCTCTCAAAAGCAAAACAGAATTTCCATCATGTCGTCTCATGTTGAAATGCATAGAGTCATCAGCAGGGACGGAACCTTTAGATCCACTGCAAAAATCTCTTGTCACTTGGGCTTATGGAATAGTTGGTTGTAATAGTAAATTGTCTCTGTGGACTAGCACTAAAGAAGGATGAAACACTTCGGCAGGGAGTTTCACAGATACTTGCTGACAGCAGAGGAATGGTGTGAGATGGCAACTATGGGTTCCATTCCAAGAGTGGACACAGATGTCTTTGCCCATTCACCCCAAAAAGTATGATACCTTCTGCTTCATCCTTTCCAAGTTGCTTCCGTCAAGTCCTGTCACTTCCGCACCCGAGGTTTCTTGTCCCAGTCCCACGTGCCTCAGATTTATCATCCCAGTGCCAGTTTTCTACTAAGTAAATCCTAATCTTACCCCTGTGGATTACCTGCCTCACTCCCAATGTCCTCCCTCCTTTTTCCACTCCCAGTCTTCTAAACCAGCAGCTCCCAATCTGCCCCACCCCCATCTCCCCTCCCAGTCCCCGTTTCCCAAGTTAACCTTCAGTCTCTGTCTTTCCTCACCTCCTCTAGGCACCAAGTTCCAATATATTCCCCCTGCCTCCTCCCCTTAAATTTGCTTCCAATCCCTTCCACATTTGTTTCATGAAATTTTCTCCTCCAGCTACTTAGGCGTCAGCAGGTGAGGCACTGAGAGCAGAGGAGATAAAACCTCCCTGCTTTCAGTTTCAGAGTCTGATCGCAGTACGAGGCCGCAGCAGCCCAGAGCTGCAATTGCAGGGAAAATCCTGCTCAGCCCCAGGCTGGAGCATGCCCAGTGTGGACAGAATCTTCAGTGACTGTAGCTATGAAGCTCTACTGAGCATGTGGGAACCACCATTTTTCACCTGCATTTAATTTAATCAAATCTGAGCTTTTCTTTTTTTTCAGCAGAAGGACAAAAGGCACATCCCTGGCACAGAGGCTATCCTACCCTGCCACATTTCAAGTCCCAACTCCAAAGCTTGGAGACTCTAGACCAGCGATTCCCAAACTGTGGGTCATGACCCCAAGTGAGGTTGCTTCATTAGCAGATGGGGGGTCACACCAATCCCAAGAATGCAGAGGATGTAATTTTACAAAATGGCCTCCCCGCAGAGTGTGACCTCACAAGCACCATAAACATGAGGTCACATCACACAGAGGTTGCCATTTTGCTCCACAAAATTATGCCCTTCATGCAGCACGATGTCACTTGCACCGTACGTGTGTGAGGTCATGCAGTCCAGAGGATGCCATTTTGTAATGGCGGCATGACCTTGTGTGTACAATGGTTGTAAGGTCACAGTGCATGGAGGGCATGATTTTTAACAGGCAACTTCCATGGTTTCTGGGGTAGCGGGTAAACAACACATCTGAAAATTGGGTCATGCAGGAAAAATGTTTGGGAACCGCTGCTCTAGACCTTCTCCGAGAAATGTTCTCCAGCAAGGAAAATTTCAACCAGAAATAGTTGACGTTTGGCAAGTAAAAACAGAGTCTTATATTGGAAAGTGTCAGATCACTGTAAGAATACACAGTGGTACCATCCCTGCCTATAAGTCGTCCATTCTACACACACTGCACAAAGGAGTCTAACAGTCTAGACTAGTCACCTGCTCTGCACTGAACAAGCCAATATATGGCATAGTCCCTAACTCTCTGGGTATATTATAGAAAAATGAAATGTTAAAGGAAAATGCATTGGTAAGCAGGGTAAATAGCATGGAGACCTATTTTTCCTTTGAATGCTCAAACAGGTCCCATACATTCTGTCTAATGCACCTACATCTTTTCTTCTTTCTATTTCAGAACAAATACATTTTAGAAACCTCATAATGTTGCTGTGTCCCATGATCACAGTCCAATCAATTACCACCTTCTAAAGATGACTCATTGTTTGATCTGTAACATAAAACACACTGAAAGTCTAGCACAGCCTTTTAGAATAACTCCGGAGATTTATTTTTCCATGTGTGGTTTTGGTTTTTAAAAATCTTCCTCCACCGAAGGAAGCATAGTTCATAAAGAGCATATACCATGGGGAAAAGAAGCTGCTGCCATTACCCTCCTCTTTAATCCCTGAGTCCAATTTTGAGGTCCACATCAGAACCCCACTGTTAGTGCCAGAATAGTAAGGGTTTACTCACATATGCAAGTAGTCCCATTAACTTCAGTGAGATGTTTTGTGTAAAGTAGTGGCTACTTGCTGACGTAAAGGTCTGTAGAATCAGAGCCATTTACTGTATTATATATTTTGTGATGTGTTCATTCATGCCAGTTATATAACAGAGTTATACTTTTAGAGATGCAAACAATTTGCAGAAATAATGCATGTGGAGTCATCTTACCTCCTTTCATATTGTACTGATAATGTCCTTTTTACATTTCAGTAGTTTTGCAAAAAGACTTTCTTGGTTACTACTTTTTATAGGATAAGCTTATAGTCTGGGATTCCATCTTTCACAGCATGTTCTGCTCTGTAGGGTAAAATCCATTGAATAACACTGAGTTCCTGTAAAAAACACACCTTTCAAGATACTCTCTTCCAGCAGGAATTTGGAATTTGAAGGCAGCAGGCCTGTATGACATTTAATTGATGAAATGTAGGACCAAAATACTCCCTTTTTTTCTCTTTGTCATATAATTCTAAAAATGTGGCTTTATTGTGAAGACACAATAAGCAACTTTTAATATTTTAATGGATATATAATAAATTGTGAGGTACCTTTAACATATACATGTGTTTTTTCAATGCGAAGAGTGTATGGTACAGGGAGCAAATAGTTTTTGACAAGTGAAGAGACTTTACAGAATTAATCAATATGTTATAGCACTTCTGAGAAAACAAGATACAATAATGTCAAAAAAGAAGGACTGTGTGCTGAACAGTGTACTTACTGAGATTTTTAAAGCCACTAAAGAGTTAACAAAATGTAATTGTAGGCTGATATCTGAAATAGCAGTCAAGCATTCCCCTTTTTTATATTGTCCAAAACTTTTTCTTGAATTACTAGATCATCACGACCCCACACGGTACCTGTCTACTTCAATCTATGAAGAATGATGCTAGCTGAGCTACGCCATCCATCATATTCTCCTGGAAATTATATATGCTATATATTCTCTATGAAAAGCATAGGATTAATAATTCCTGGTTCATCTTTTAAAATATTTATTTTCTATCTCCTTTTTTCCTTTTCTTTCTTAGAAGTAGCCTTTCCTTTTGAAAAGACTTGGCCTACATTGAAAACTTTCGCAGGAAATCAGCCCTATAATAAAATATTGTTTCCTGGGGTGAGTGCTCCTGAAATGCAGAATAAAGCAGATCTTTTCGACTGCCACAGAGCTGGCTAATTGGACACTAACTGGCAATATTGTGCCCAAATCTATTAACACACAGTCTGACTTTCCCTGCTAGCAGGCTCGGAAATGCTTCTCCTGATTTGAAGTGTAGGTTGTTGATTGCAGTTACAGGGGTCTAAAGTAATGAAATCAACCTTTCGCACTCAGAGGCCACTCAGACTGATCCTCTTGTCTCGCAATATACACAGACAACAGGTTTAAACCATGAAGTATTTAGAAGCTTCTGGTATGAAACAGAGGCTTACATATCCTCAAGGTGATTTAGTGATTCATTAAAAAGAGAGATGATGGGGTGCAGAGGGAGACTGAAGGCGAAGTGCAAATTGTGATTGAGATGTGTTTTACATACAGGTATTCTCAGCATTTCTCTACCATTGGCTGTGAGACTAAAAATCAAACCACTGAACCTTTCTCCATTGTAGTAAAGATTGTGTAAAGATTTAAAGGCAGTATTCATGCACTGGCAGGTTCTTGCCACTCCCTCCTTGGTCCTGGCCTCTTCTCAGCTGTTATTTGTGGAAATCAGTTTGTCCTTTTCCTTGCTTTACTGACAGCCAGACTCCCCATGGGATCTGGCTGGGACAACTGCACAGGCCAGCCACCCATACTTTACACGCCCACCCACACAGTTTGACTGTGATCTGTGTTTGGTTTATACCCCTACACAATACACTCTGTCTATCCAACCGTGGTTCTTACAGTTCCCATCACTATGGTATCTGAGTGCCCGGATAAGCTCGGCTTCTATCTTCCTGTTTAACTAAGCATTTCTAGTTTCCTGTCCAACCACAGTGTCCAGACATTTGGTGGGTCCTGTTTTCATTCAAGTGGCTCGCTTCTTGCTCTAGCTCTGCAGTCCCTGTTGTTTAACCTGAGTAATTTACTTGGTATTGTTTGACTGGATTAATATACAAGCACTTTTGGTATGTGTACTTTGCAATTCACGCTCCATAAATATTTGTGTCAAGAAACTGGATCACTTGAAATGTGCACACCAGCCTTTCTGGGCAGAATCAGCCACATGTTGTGGCTTTGTACAGTGCCTAACACAACAGAGCCTTGATTTTGTTTGGGCTCTAATCTAATTCCAATAATCAATACTAGTGCTGCTACTAATAAGAAGAGTGAAGGTGGCTGATGGGAATTCATGAGACACATTTTTGCATTAACTAACGACATTAATTTTTAACTTTCATCTACATTGGGGATTATTTTTGATAAATTGTTCCTTTTTTGCTAACACTGGTTCAGTTGAACTGCTCCTGGTGACTTTGGGAGGGACTTGCTTTTTGTTATGTGTATGAACTAGCCTAGTGGTCCATGACTGGGGCTGCGAGGTGCTATGATACTATAAACACATAACTAGACTGACTGGTTTTGACTAACTGTCTTAAGAAAATACCCTTCCTGGGAATAGGGTTAATCAACATGGTGCTGAAAACAATGGCTATCAGCTCTGTAAAGTTAAAGCTCCCAACATGGCTAACAATTGTTCAGCTAAACTAGGATTAGCAAGGTTAGAAATTCTTTATATTTTTTCCTTGTGTATGGGGGCTTTAGAGAAACAGTGAAGTGAGAGCCCCTGTTTTCTTTTCTTCTGAGAACCTAAAATTTCAATTCCTACTCATTCACAATAAGAGGGACAATGGAATTTTGCACTCTGGGACGTTTACTTCCCAGACAAAATAGGTTAGATTTCTTCCCATACCCCATAACAAACAAGGAGTCTAGTGGATTATTTTTAAAGACTAACACGTTTACTTATTTGTTATTCTCTAAAAGTGCCATTAGTCTCCTTGTTTGTTTTGCTGAAATAGACTGACATGGAACTAGACTAACAGAACTAGACTATCACGGAACTTCCCATACCACATGTAATTCTCTGAAAGGGATCCTTCCTTGTGGCCACTTTTACTTTCTCCCTTTCTGCCGGTGCATTGTCAAACATACTTTTCTCTCTGTTAATACAGTCCTTTTCCCAGTTAGTCTCTTCACACAAGTAGAGCAGGTGGTTTGCTACAGTCCTACTAATTATTAAGTGTTCATTTCTATTTTTTTGCCATTCACCAGTGTGCCACCTTCACAAATAAGATACTGGCAGAGATAATGCATCAGTACGAGACAAACTGTTTCACTCGGGAAAGCTGTGGCGGCACCTTCAACACCTTCACAGGGTATTTTATTACCCCTGTGTGTATTTCAGTCTCTGCATTAATCATTACCGCGAGGCAAGGA
Source organism: Pelusios castaneus (assembly GCA_007922175.1). Classification (NCBI taxonomy): domain Eukaryota; kingdom Metazoa; phylum Chordata; order Testudines; family Pelomedusidae; genus Pelusios; species Pelusios castaneus. The sequence goes on along the minus strand of ML685807.1, from coordinate 1,707,148 downwards.
GAAAATTGTAAGAGTCTCTTGAGGTGAAGCCTGTGTCTAAAGCTGCTGAGGGCTCTGTGGTGTATTTTAGTGGTTTTGAAGCTGAATTAACCTGAATTCTCTTTTTTCAGCATGACCAACTGTAGGCTGCCTGCAGAAACCACTTCCCTGCCTGAGAAAGAAGACAGCAGGGTTTTCATGTTTCTTACTAGATTAAAGTAAGGACAGTTATTGAGGTCATTTGTCATCTCTCTAGCAATAAAGCAAAAGGTGACATAGGATCAGGAGCCCTTCATTTAGGTCATTTGAGGACCCCCATGAACTTTTATTTCAAAACATATAGCATTTTACAGCAATATTAATCTAGTCTTTTGATAGTAGAAGAGAGAGTACTGGTCTGATAAAAGAGTTTTCCATGTGAATATCCAAGAATAGCATTTATTCAAAATTGTGCATTTGCACGCACATAACTAATCTGTGTCATTCTGTGTGAAATTAGGTCCTTGCACCTGCAAATGAACAGTTATGCATCTTTTATTCAGTGGCAAAAAGACAAGCAAAATGAAAGACATATACATTGAAAATCCAGGTATACAAGTGCAAGTATGTGCAAGTAATCAGTTGTGAGTTGAAGTGCCCATTTGTGCCCACATTTACCAAATTGGTTTTCATGTTGCGGTAGTTGCATGCACGAATAAGGAACACAGTTGTATGTGCACAGCTTAGAAAATCAGGCTATCGCTGTATTATATACTTTTCAGAAAAGCATCCATCAACATTATTGGAAGAAGAAAAAAGCTCTGAAATGATAATTTGCCTTGTCAAAATAGCCACTAACCTAATGTCACTGACAGCTTGAAGGATGAGCTCTCACAAGTTAGTAGGCCAGGATATAGGTCATGTTTCAGATCCTCTCAACATGGTTCATCTTATCACAGGCGAAGTAGAGTTTTTTATTTTTTTATGAAAACTCTAACCAGTTTGCCCCCATGTATTCACAACTTTTAATAACATCTGGAAGCTCTTGCTACCATATTGTTAAATGACCATTGTACATGATGTACATGGATGTTTTCTACATCAAGAACATGGGTCCCTAAATAAATTCTCTAGGGCAGTGTGTCTCAATCGCTGTATCACAACACTGTAGTGTGTTGTGGCATAGCAGCTGAGTGTGTCACTTGGAGATAACCTGCCACCGAAAGACCTTCCCCCCCGCCGAAACCCTTCTGGTAGCAGGGATTTTCTTCCAGCCATGGAGCACCTCCACAGGGACCCATGGAAGGTGGTATCAGGGAAGGCTTTGGGGGTATGTCTACACTAGAAAAGTTAAGTTGACTCTGTTAAGTCGACTTAACAACCAGACTTAAAGTCAACCTTGTTAAGTCGACTTACAACGGCTACACTAAAAACGTAAGTCGACTGCCTGCATCCACTCATGCAGGTGCTAGGTCGATGGAGAGCCATGGCTTGGGGGAAGGGAGCTGTAGCTCCCTTCTTCTCCCTGCCAGGAGAGAGCTGTGGCTCCCCCCAGGGACAAAGGAGCCGCGGCTCCCCCTTTTGCCGGGAACCACGGCTCCCTTCTCCCCAGCCCATCCCCCTTAGGTCAACTTAAGGAATTAGGTCGACCTAGGGCATCCACACCGGCTTTAGGTTGACTTAACAGGTCGAATTAATCATTAAGTCAACCTAAAGAATGGTAGTTTTTAAGTCGACTTAAGGAAGAGCTTAAGTCCACTTAATGAAACCCAGGTGTGGACACGGCATTCTGAAGGTCGACTTAAGCGTCCTTAAGTCGACCTAAGTTGCCAATGTAGACATACCCTGGGAGTCTCCCTGCAGTGGTGGCGTAGAGCTCAATGCCACCATATCCCCCTGCCACAGCAGAAAGTCTTGGTGGAGGGGACTTCTGCGGTGGCCTGAGCTTTATTTTTTTTTTTTAAGACATGTCACGGTGGAAGGAGGCTTACTGCTGCTGAATTTCCCTGCTGTGGTGAAAAGCGTTAGTACAAGGGACTTCTGTGCTGGCCTGAGCTTTTTTTTTTAATTTATTTTTTTCACTTGTCAGCGGAGGGGGGTGATGTGCCACACACAGTTGAGTGAGCTCCCGACTGTGTCATGGTGCACCAATGGTTGAAAACCCCTGCTCTAGGGAGAGAGATGTTGTTAGAAAATAAAATCCAAGGGCTGGGCATGTGGCTGTCAATGAAATGAGGTGATGTTTGTGGGTAAAAGAAGCCCAGATGAACTGATCCAAGGCATCAGCTCACTCTTATGAGCTAAACAATTTGACAAGGAAAGAGGTAATTTTGATTTGCATTGTCTAGTGTAGAGCCCTGCGCGAAGACATTGTATTCGCAGATGAGGATATCCACGAACTTTTAGGGCTCTAGTCTAGTGCATTGAGCCTGAGGACTGAGAATCAGAAACCCCTGAGTTTTGATCCAAGCCCTGCCACTGACTTGCTATATAATCATGGGCAAGTTACTTACCCTCTGCATTTCTCCCTTTCCCCATCTGTATCTTGTGCTCCAAAATATTTACCTCACTGGTAAACAATGCATTAATTAGGTATTTTTTTCTACAGCAGGTCGCTAATATGGTAAACTAATGATGTTATTAAAATACCATGTTCACTCTGAATAATGGATCTTTGATAAATACATAACTTTACTTCAGTGGTATTCCCTGTTATTTTATAAGGATTGCCACGATACTGAGGGAGTATTTATCTATGGCAAAATTAGTACTTTCAAAAACATTTCTCACTATTATTCCAACTGCTGCAGCAAAAGAGGGAACTTTAGTTTAGACAAGGCACCAACAGCTGCTGGGGATTTTTTTGACACTATGTCATGAAGACTTCCTCTGAGTAGGATTAGATGACACAGTGATTAAAATGCCAGAAGTTGGTCTATGCTAGTCTTCCTACCCACTGCTCCCAAGAGAAGTTTATTCTTCTATATGTGCCATCATCACCTGAACTAGCCAGCTAGTCTTTTGTGAGTCTATGAAGGTTGGCCAATTACTTACATGGCTGAAATGGACACAATTATGGTAGGAACTTGCGACTAGCAAATGAGTCAAAAGCAATATAGTAACTTACAATTAAGAAAAACAAATTGAAGTTGTTTGTTTGCCCGGAACGTAGGGATCTCTAATGTTTAGTTATTTTAACATATAATACTAATAACAAGTTTTGCTCCACTTAACAAAATTCCATCCCATGCAATTAACGAATCTCTGTATCATCTCTCTGTATAATGATACACACATGACTGTTCCATATGATTTGTACTTCTTTTTACAGTTATGTTACAGTTCAGTGAATTAGCCATTTAACTACTTAGAAACTGAAAACATTCAACTGATGTTTCTTGGATTTTTCTGACATTAAGAAAGAAGAATTTTCGGGTTTTAAAATGTATGAATTGGTGTGATTAAATGGTGAAATGAGTAATGTTGTAATGATTTGTAATTATTTAATAATTAAAGAGCTCTCATGAATATTCTTGAAACCCCAGTGGAAAAGCTCTATGGCACATTGATTTCATCAAGCATTCAGATCAAATCAGAATTTATTTTTATAGCACCCTTTTAACTGTTCCAAATGATGTCTACAAGAGAGTCATTCTGTTTACTGCTCTAACTGTATCATATGTGTTAATGTTTTTTTTTAAACTGACATCTTGATTTTTCCTCATACTAAAGACTCATTCCCTGATCATTGCTGAACTACATCTGGAGTGCAGTGAAAGTGGTCAGGTTTTGTCAGCAGCATGGACTTTCTGTTGCAGGTTAAGGGGGGGTCAAGTTCGGTTTGTAACTGCAGATGAACGATAACTTCTTGTTGCAGTCACAGCCATCCCAATTACCCTGGACTGGGGGAGGGAAAAAAAGACAAATTAAGATTAAAAGGAAAAGCAGCAGTTATAAATGAGCTTTTTCACTCCGGACATGAGCTCATTTGGGTTCAGGTAAGTCCCCAGAAAACAAATTCTTCTCTAATTTATGTTTACAAAATATATAAATTGCACTAATCAAAAAGTGACAGTTTTCCAGTTAATCCAGGAACTATTGGTCCTATCGGGGTCCATTGGTAGGGCCAGGCTGAGGAAAGCTCACGATTAAACAAATATGGAGACTATGTTTCTCTTTTGCCCCAGGAGATAATGGGTTCATAGAACTGGGTTGCATTATAATAGAAGAGCTCTGTTGGCATACAGGGTATACGTACATGGATGTGTTTTGGGGAAAAATCCGGACTCTGATGCACAAGGGCTATGTCTACACTTGCTAAAATTAGTTCGAATTAGTTAGTTCGAACTACGTAATTCGAACTAATTTTAGTTAGTTCAAATTAGCTTAATTCGAACTAGGAAAACTTAGTTCGAACTAAGCAAGTGCCATTCATGTTAGTTTGAATTAACCCTTTAGTCCGAATACCCTATTCAAACTTATTAGTTGGAATTAAGGAAGCCCTTAATTCAAACTAACTAAAGCCTAGTGTAGCCATGGCTTTAGTTAGTTCGAATTAAGCCTCCTTAATTCGAACTAACTTGCCAGTGTAGACATAGCCAAGGAAACTGTGTCTTGAAACAGGAAACATCACTGAAATAATGGTCCAGTTCTGACATTCACACGTTAAGAAGGATGTTGATAAATTAACGAGGCTTCAGAGAAAATTCCAAGATGGATTAAAGGACTAGAAAACATACTTTATGGTGATAATCTAGACTGTGTTCATAGAATCATAGAATCATAGAATAATAGGGTTGGAAGGGACCTCACGAGGTCATCTAGTCCAACCCCCTGCTAAAAAGCAGGACCACTCCCCCTAAATTATCCCAGCCAGAGTTTTGTCTAACCGAGCCTTAAAAATCTCCAAAGATGAAGATTCTACCACCTCCCTAGATAGCCCATTCCAATGCTTCACCACCCTCCTAGTGAGAAAGTTTTTCCTAATATCCAACCTTGACCTCCCCAGCTGTAATTTGAAACCATTGCTCCTTGTTCTGTCCTCTGTTACCCTCGAGAACAGCCTAGCTCCCTCCTCTTTGGAGCAACCCTTCAAGTAGTTGAAGGTTGCTATCAAATCTCCCCTCAGTCTTCTCTTCTGTAGACTAAATAAGCCTAGTTCCTTCAGTCTCTCCTCATAAGTCATGTGCCCCAGCCCCCTAATCATTTTTGTTGCCCTCCGCTGGACTCTTTCTAATTTGTCCACATCCTTTCTGTAGTGGGGAGCCCAAAACTGGACACAGTACTCCAGATGCGGCCTGACCAGTGTCGAATAGAGGGGAATTATCACATCCCTCCATCTGCTGGCAATACTCCTACTGATGCAGCCTAATATGCCATTGGCCTTTTTGGCAACAAGGGCACACTGTTGGCTCATATTCATCTTCCCGTCCACCATAACTCCCAGGTCCTTTTCTACAGCGCTGCTATTTAGTGTTGCCTGAGACTAACAAAGAGAAGGTTAAGGAGTGACTTGATCATGATTTAGAACTACCTACATGGGAAACAAAATTTGATAATGGGTTCTTCAATCTAGCAGAGAAAGATATAACAGGATCTAGTGACTGGAAGTTGAAGCTAGACCAATACAGACTGGAAATAAAGTTCACTTTTTAAATTTGTGAGTGTAGTAATCTTTGGAACAATTTACCCAGGATTGTGATGGATTTTTTTCTATCACTGGAAATTTTTAAATCAAGATTAGATACCTTTCTAATAGATATTCTGTTATTCAAACAGGAATTAATTCAGGGACATCCTATGGCGTGTGTCACATAAGAAGTCACACTAGATGATCACAGTGGTCCCTTCTGACCTCATAATGTATTATCTAATTCCAGCGATTTTTCCTTACCCTCAGACCATCTCAATAGTATGAATGTTTAAGGGGTTTTTTTTACCTCCTAAATTTAGGCTCAGGCAGATTTGTATGTTGAAGATACTGTTAAATATCCCGCCAATGGTACTGAGAATCGAACTCAGAGGCCTCTGCATGAAACTCAACAGCGATCCATCAGTCCATTTCAGAGATCCACCCTGCAGACAAGTCATACACAAGTTTAATGAGAATTGCAGCAATGACAGGTATTCTAATATTTTGTTGGGATTGAAAATGTGTGTGTGTGTGTGTGTGTGTGTGTGTGTGTGTGTGTGTGTGTGT
>ML685807.1:1673218-1700981 GCA_007922175.1 Pelusios castaneus | reverse complement strand
TGTGTGTGTGTGTGTGTGTGTGTGTGTGTGTGTGTGTGTGTGTGTGTGGTATGGGAGGGGAAGGAAGGGTGGCTTCCACAGAAATGTGTGCATTCTCTTATTGCCTACAGTAATGTTAGTGTCCTAAAGAACTGCATGAATAATTCATTTTGAATAATGTATTAGAATAATTTCACCTCTTCTTCCCTTTGCAAATTGTCCTTAAATAGATTGTAATTTTCCTCAATCTATTTGTTATTCACAAGCGTTCTATAGCTCACTTATGAAAAGTTCATTGCAGGTATTTGATACTCAATTTTTGAGATGTTTGGAACAGACATTGCGACCACATGTACATTTGCTGTCGATGGTTTCACATGTATGAATCACAGCCTCAAGTTTCTAATTCAAATAGTCATGATTACAAATATGAGGTTCACTTTCTTTGAATATTCCACAAGCCTAGTTTTAAATTCACTGTAACAACAAAAGCTCTTACCAGTAAATTCTTTCCCTAGAATATTGCTGGGGACAACAGGCCAGGCAGAAATTAAACCTAGAGCCCATAGTCCCAAATCAGTTTACCCACTGAGTTCTGAACACCGATCATCCCATTCTTGAGTGTGGGCTGCAGCTTCCTGGAATGTGTGTGGGGGGGGAGGGGGGGGGAGGGAGACAAGGGGCTTCTGAAGAATTTTTATTGTGAAAAAAATCAAATCTGAAAAAAAATTGTTTATGACACCTGAAAATATTTTGGTTTTCTGCAATCAAAATTCCCCCAATTTTGGGGGAATGAGGGAAGGGACAAACTCAAATAGTAAGTTGAAAATCACTGAGAAACAATGTTTTCTATGGAAAATTTTTGAGCAGCCTTTCTGTGAGCCTTTCCCAGTAATTGTTATTTTATGCCTTTTCTGGCTACACTTACTTTCTGGTAACTGCCTCCTGTCCATAACTGGGTTATGCCTTTGTCTGCATAACCAGCGAGTTTCACCAGGAATTCATTCTGAGCTGCACTGGAGATGCTGGTCAGGTGACCTCTCTCTGCTCTTCCTTGGCAAATGCGCTGCATGGTAAGGCAAATTAGAAAAGCAGGATGTAGACTGGGAAAGAGCATAAGGAGAGGGTTTGTGAAACAAAAACGGGAGAGAAGAAAGTGGGAAAAGTTCAGGAATGGGAGTGAAGAGGGAAAGAGAGACAAGAATATAAGAGAGTGTGTATGGAAAAGGGCCATGCAATGAAATAGAAAGGAGGGAAATAGGACATAACAGAGAAATTCATATAAAGGGGGCAAAGGAAGTCATAGAAATGGAGCAAGATGAAGATCAGAGAGAAAGAAAAATCTGAGAGAGAAAAAATGATAAAGGAGAAAAACAAGAGCATCAGTTGTGAAATGGAGAGAGGAGTGAAAGGGAGAAAAGGGGAGAGAGAGAGAGAAGAGGAAGATGGAGAGAATGGGAAGGTCAAAAGACTTTAAGAAATAGTTTTTCTTCATGTGTTCCCCAGCCATCCACCTATCAAGATGGAGCAGAGATTTCTCTCAACTGTGTTCTGATGAATGGGACTGTGTGGCCTTTGCCTCTGTCCTCAGATAAGAAGACGGTTTCTTTTTCCTCTAATGCAAGGTGCTCCTTTTTCTGTAGCTTGAAACATAGGCACTGTTTGCTTTGGCCCTAAGGAGCCCTTTGCCAGTTCACCTTGAAGTTAAAGGCATTTTTTTTTTTTTTTGCCATTTAAACGCAATACATTCTCATAGCCACAACCCAGGAAGGAGGCAGCATCACTGGGCAAACATTTACACTAAGTGCATATGACGGAGGTATTTGCATTTTGAAAATATGCATATTTTATCAAATATACCAGTACAGCAATATAGCATTGGCCTCAATTGGTATCAGCTGGACAGGGAGTGAGCTCCTGCAGTTTGGTGGAACAGAGACAAGGCAAAAGGAATCTGCTCTTCAGAAGTGTTTTTAATGAGGCAGAGAGAGAAAAGTTACGCCGGGTAGGGATGAGTCACCAAATTCAGAGTGGGGGATGGGGCATGACAAACAGGAAAATAACCCCCCAACCTTTCCTTCATTTTGGTGTTAGGATTTTAACAAGGAAATAGATATTCTCTGGCTTGTTGCACAGTTCAGACGGAAATATGCTAATGGTCAAAGGCAGCGAATCCTGACCATTGAATGAGAGCTCTGTTCAGATTTCAAAGGATCAGAGAGTTAAGTATGAGATGGTCCATAGCTACCCAAGTGCCTCACATAGCAAAGCAACATGATACTACATCACCAACAGGCTGGATTTACATGTAGCCCTGAAATGTATATCTGCCAGGATTGATAGAAAGTCAGGAGAAAAGAAACAAAGATAAAAGAAGTTAGAACAGAGGAAAGAGAGAGAGCACATTCTCATTTCGAAGAACCTGGTACCTCAGCCTCAGCCCATGTATTTTGCTCTTGGAGAAACATGTAACACTGGTCCATGTGACTGATCCATCCTTCCCGGCAGGGACCTTGGCAAAATTCTGATCCTGCTAAAGAGAAGCCAGACTGAGCTGAGACTTGAACGTTCTCAGATGAAGGCTTATTGACCCCGAATAGGCTGTCCAAGAACCGGACGTCACGACGTTTGGCATCTGGGTTCTTGTCACCTATAAGAAATACAAAGCGAGTCCCAGAGAGAGGTACGGGATGAAGAAAAGTCCATACATCTCTCTAGACATCTCCCTTTCACCTTGGATGTCTCTTTAAATCCAGGTGAACTGAATTAAAACAGGTCCCAGGGATAGTGTATATAAAGTGAAATAAGGATGATTTACTGAATGTAACGAAGACCAAACACTATACTACAGTGATGCCCAATCTGTGACCCAGGGACCAAAATTGGCCCTGGGGGGCTTTCAAAGTGGCCCATGGCTCCCTTTCCTGCTGGCTGCAGAAGGGAACTACTGTCTAAGGACCCAAGCAGAGTGCATTTCCATGTGGCTAAAAGACTGGTGCAGGCCCTTTGCTGCAACCAGGGGAATGGGAGATCAATACTCCCCTTTTCCAGCTACAGCAGACAGCAAAACACTCTGCCTGAGTCCCTAGGCTCTGGGGTCCCTGCTAGAGTTTGAGGGAGGGAGCATTGATCTTCCATCCCCCTGGCTACAGAAGGGAGCCACTGCCTAGGTACCCAGGTGGAGCACACAGAGCTATAGGACAGCCAGGGAGCCAAGAGATTAGCTAGGAGGAAGCCTCTGTCTGGCTGCAGTTGGGGCCTGCTGGTGGAGATTGGTGACCCTTTAGGATTGTAACAATTATATCTGTGGCCCTTGAGCCAAAAAGATTGGGAACCACTATTCAGTGGGACAATTATTTCCTTGACATTTCTAAAAACTAGAATGTGTGACGCCTCAGCAAATGAAGCACACTTGACATAGGAGTGAAGTTCCAATGAGTGCACGAACAATATTAGTTTGCTGTTCTCAGTGGACACTTCTCAAAACCATGCCAGTGGTCAGTGCAATGAATCACAGCTCGTTGATTCTTTTCTGGTCTGTGTCCTTTGGAGAGAGATGGGGAGTACAACACATCAGAACTGAAAGACATTGGCCGGTATTTTGGGTTCCTTAGACTTAGACAGCAGTTGGTTCTGCAGATGAGGAGTAAACATTAGCACAGCTTTGTCAAGGAGTGCCCAGGACTGGACTAGCAATGGCACTTGGAGGCTGGAGCTGAGTTGTGTCAACAGAGCTTGAGTAGAGAAGAACTATATGGGACCTTCCAAATATCATTGATTTCTCTCCGCAAAACCCCATGTGGTGCAGCTTGTAATTTCCTCTATCTCCTTAAAATCTGCTTGTATCCATTCAAGATTCATCTTTCATCAAGCCCCATTTTCCCCTCTAGAGCTAGATGTGCCTGGCACTAGCTCAGCAACGATAGGGGAGGGAAGGTGCAAAGAATGTTTTCCACCCACCACTTTTCCCTTTTGAGCTCCTTGGCACTCTCCAGCTCACTCTTAGTATCTGGGGACTCAAGTCCAAAGGGTGGAGGGAGGTGGTGCAGTATGGTGCTGTGCTCTTCCTTCAACACCCCCATGCAACCAGGAGAGAGAGCCAGGGGCCGAGAAGGGAGCGTGCAGCACCACTCTCAGGGACAGTACAGGCACAGTACAGTGGTCCTGCTTCCCCTTCACTCTTTGGACTTCTTTGAAGGATCCCTCCTGGAGCACTCCTTAGGGTGGTGCAGGCCCATGCATCCTCGAATGCAAGGGCAAGTAAATAACACAATGAACTCTTCTGTGTTCCGTCCAACTAGCAAACATCTGTTTCTCCTCACTTGCAGGCAAAACATACAAACACACATTCTCCCTCCCCCCATCCCAGCATATCCTGTGCCTGTCTCATTTTATCCCTGCCCCAGTCTTTATAGATATACATATCTATTCTCATTCTTATCTTATCCCTGCCCGGTCATTATACTTGGAGGAGCTCTACTTCTGGATTGAGGGCGAGGCTTGAATCGTCAGGAAGTACCGTGGACCTTTTGCAGCTCTTTGCATTTATAATTCATTCCTCATTTGAAACCCCCACCACAAAGCCTCGGCTTTTGTACTCTATTAACTTTAAAGTAATTCTGTGCTGCTAACAACAAGAAAAACAAAAGGTGGGGAAGCTACTCTGTTCTTTTTAAACAGCATCAGACAGACATTCTTGAGGAATATACTCACCTGCCAAGCTTGGGAGAACCAGTATTCCTAGGAGCAGGAAGAAAAACAGAAAGGGCTTCATTGCTAGGAGACCTTGTGAGACTGTTGAGTGCAACCTGTAAATATGAGATAGAAACTGCTCATCCAGGCATCTGAGTGCTGGACAAAGTTAGAGATGGAACAGGCCTGCCAGGCAACTCAACTGGAGTCATCATAACAGAGGGGAGAAATAATGTCTTTACATCATACTTAATCACCATAGATAGTATGGTTTTATCATCAATATGAGTCATTATGTTATGTAAAATTTTCAGAAGAGCTTAGGGGACTTGGGAGCCTGAGGGCCATCTTCAGTAGCGATTTAGGGCCAGACTTGCAAAAGTATTTAGGCACCTAAAGATACAAAAGATGCTGAGTTGATCAAAGGTGGCTTTCGCCTAACGGGGGCCATAGGTGAAGGCCCATTGCAGGGCCTCCTATAGGCTCTCCGCTGCCAGCACTACCCCCCCCCCTTTGCAACTTCAGCTCCCTCACCCATGGTCCTGGCTCCCCCAAGGATTTACCCCTCCAAGGCAGACGCGTATGTTGGCATAGGCGGGGATAGGACCCCTCACTGCTCAGGGCCATAGACAGGTGGTTGCTTTGCCTACCCCAAAAGCCGCCTCTGGAGTTGATATTTTCTAAAGGACCTAAACATGTTATGTGCCTAACTCCCATGGAAAGTTACCTCTAAACTCATTTTGACTATATGTAACCCATATGCCTGAAAAGGCTATCTCTCAGAGACCTGCTGAGGGTGGGTTACTGTTGTTGGGCAGATTAGTGACCCACAACTGAAAACTTCCAGAAGCAGGGAGTGGTAGCAATTTGAGCATGCTCCACAGTGTACCCTGCTGGTGTGATGTGAGGTTGTCAGTCAGATGACTGGAGAGCAGCAGCCTGAGCAGACAGCAGGCAGGAGCTGCCTTGAGGGGAGACCATGTGCTCAGTGTTCTGGAGAGGAGCTGAGCCAGGAGTGAACAAGATGTTTTCTCCATGTAAAGAAGTCATTTGCACCAGACCTTGCAGACATGCATATGGGACTGAGGGCTGGTTGCAGAGGAGAAGAGAAAGCCTGCATGTAATGCTACAGAGGATCCCAGCAAAGAAAGAAGAGGACAGCTATTTCTTGCCACTCAAGCTTCCACACTGGAACAGAAACTGTAGCTGAGAGTTGGGTGAACTCCACACAGACTTTGGGACTCTTGGGTATCTTTCATGCAAGGGATTGTTCTTGGTTAATTGTAGTTTGTTTTCTTAGGATAAGGTTCAGTTAGTTAGTAGTTAATAAAGTTAATTGTTATGTTTGTTTTTAGTAGTATTTTAATGTGTAAGTGTAGCTCTGAGCAAGCTTCGCCGTAAGTCCTGTACAGACTGGATCCTGGGTCGCCAGCTCCTTTCCCCACAGGGGTTGGGGTGTATTTCTGTAAGGCACTGGAGAAGGGCAATTTAATTAATTTTAGCCCACCCAAAGGTTACATATACACTCCTCCTTGTAGGTTTGCTCCCATACTCCATTTTCTATGCCTTTACTCAGTTGAGTTTTAAGTGTTTTCAGGAATTTCCACTACTTCTCTTTGAGACGCCTCCCTTCCACCACTTCCATGAGCTTCGCCACTTACCTCTGCAATGCAATTCCACATGTTAATAGATGTCACAACCTGAAATTTTGCCCTGTGTTTCACCCTAAATATTCTCCTTCCTAGTTCTCTCCCATTCTTCCAATTTATAATCCCCTGTTCTAAATAAGACTCCTTCATACACTTCAAATACACGGAGACATTATATCTTCCTCCCTCACTCCACCCCCACAATTTATTTAGACAAATTGTACATTTCTAGCTCTTTTAATCTTCCTTGGTAAGTCTGTAGCTCCAGCCCCGAAGAGGATAGACAACAGTGAATAAATAGACTCATAGACTTTAAGGTCAGAAGGGACCAGTACGATCATCTAGTCTGACCTCCTGCAAAATGCAAGCCTCAAGACCTCACCCACCCACTACTGCAATAGTCCACCAACCTACGACGGAGTTACTTACATCCTTAAATCATGATTTAAGGACTTTAAGATACAGAGAATTCACCGGTAGGTGAACCATGCCCTGTGCTACAGAGGGAGGCGAAAACCCCCCAGAGCCCAGGCCAATCAGCCCTGGGGGAAAATTCCTTCCAGACCCCAAATATGGCGATCAGTTAAACCCTGAGCACATGGGCAAGTCTCAACAGCCAGTTATCCAAGAAACAATTCTCTGTAATAACTCAGAACCCACCCCACGTACTCTCCCCTCTTAGGCCACTTGTAAATCCACCACACGTAGCCAAATATCAGTCAATTTCCAAAATAGGCTAATCATACCATCCCCTCCATAAATGTATCAAGCTCAGATTTGAAAGCAGTTATGGTTTTTGCCCCCACAACTCCCCTTGGAAGGTCATTCCAGAACTTTACACCTCTAATGGTTAGAAACCTGCGTCTAATTTCAAGCCTAAATTTCTTGATGGACAGTTTATAACCATTTCTTCTGGTGTCCACATTGGTGCTGTACTCAAATAATCCCTCTCCCTCCCTGATGTTAATCCCTCTGATGTATTTATAGAGAGCAATCATATCCCCCCATAGCCTTCTTTTGGTTAAGCTAAACAAGCCAAGCTTCCTGAGTCTCCACTCATAAGGCAGGTTTTCCATTCCACAGACCATCCTTGTAGCCCTTCTCTGCACCTGTTCCAATTTGAATTCATCCTTTTTAAACATCGGGGACCAGAACTGCACACAATATTCCAGATGGGGAAGAAGAGCAATACTTCAGAGGCAGCTCAGAAAGAGGCTGCTGTGCAGTCACAGTGGCGAAGCCTAGCTGATGCTGTTATAGTCTAGTCTCAAAAACTTGCTGAACTAATGATGGACCCAAGAGAAGGAAAATAGCTGCGCTAATAATAATAATGACAGGAGAGGGGTAAATTGGATCCGAAAGAAGGAAAGGCAGAACAATCCAGGGAAAGGAACTTTTGTCACCAAGATGAATGAGGATTTCTCCATGGACTCTAGTTAGCATTAATGTGATCTCCCGTACACTGGGACAAAATCTTCAGAGTAATTCCATTGAGGTTACGCTGGATTGACACAAGTGTCATGAAGATTAGAATCGTCCAGTGTGTTGAAAACACCACCCACAGTGATTAAAAGAAAGAGTAAGAAATGTATAAAGAGAAAGATGATACATGCATAAGAAAGATAAAATAGGTAGATGTGTAAAGTGCATGTGTATAAATAGAAAAAAAACCCAACATAATAAATAGACTGAAAGGGACAGAGAGAATGAGGTAGAAAGAGGTATAGGGTTTTTTTGTTTGTTTTTTTTTTAAAGATTGAGATAAATACCAGTAGTGCAGAGTCTCTCTCTCTCTCTCTCTCTCTTTCTTTTTTCTTTTCACTTCAGTGCAAGACACAAACTCTGGAGGTATTTATGATGCCAGTTTTGGCAAGAATGGTTACTTCCTTTGGTAAATGAGACTAGCTTCAATATTTAGTTTAAATCCTTTTTATATAGGTTTTCTCCCTTAAACAAAGGTGGGTGGGGTCCAGTTCTAACAATCTGCTATTTTAAGCAGCCATGGTTTGTTTATCAGAGCCTTTCAGAAACACACCTTAATCTCAAGAGTTCACTGAGCTATGACATGAGAACAGATAACAAGTTCCCTTCACAACATGGGAGGAAGCAGGGCCGTTCTTCCAGGATGGCCCTTAGAAAAATAGGCCACAGTATTGGTCCCAAAAACAAGAGTAACAAGTAATATTTAGGCCCATCATTGTAGAATACTGCAGTATTCTTTGTCTAAGGGAGGATGAAGGCGAGGTAGGGGAGCAGAGAGAGAGAGTGGTGTCTATAGTCTGCAAGGCAGGACCTTAGAATTGAGAAAATATTGGAAACTATATTTCTTATCCTTTCACATGAAGACATTCTCTTGAGGCCATAATTCAGGTTTGTTGACAAAGCAAGGTCAAGGCTGAGAACCTATTCAAGCTCCATTAAACATACACAAGATCCTCCAAGCCGTACCCTTTTCTAAAACCTTGTTCAAACACCCTCATATATAGTAAATGCTTCCTGCAGCCATTAAATGCTCTGAATCATACTATGTTATTGGAGCATATGTATGAGTTCATGCATTTATAATAAATCCAAATATTTATTAAATGGGTTGAAATGAACTCTCCCTTCCTCTTTACATAATAGAGACTCATTGTCACCAGGCCCAGAGAGCGTGTCCCTTAAAGTGAATCCTGGATCTTTAAAATTAAAAAGCGCTATAGTGATTAATTGGGGTATATTCATTAGGCAAACCCAAGGGATGGATCCTTGGTCGTCCTTGAAGATGGATAATGTATTGGTTCTGTATAGCTCAAGGGTATGCACCGTAATATTAAATTTCCCTTTGTTTTATCTTACAAAAAGGATAGAAGGGCCTGACTGCTGCCCTAACTCACATTAGGAAGCATTTAATCAGGCGAGTTACTCACAATGGCTATGTCTATACTACAGGCTCTGTTAAGTCGACTTAATGAGGTCGACTTTAGGTTGACTTAAAGTCGACCTGGTTAAGTAGACTTAGAACATCCACACTAAACACTCCAGTCGACTGCCTACGTCCACACTGGCAGGTGGTAGGTCGACAGAGGAGTGTTGTGGGGGCCTGGAGCTATGTGCCCTCTAAGCTGCAGGTACACGACGACGCAAGGGCTGCCACACACCCGTGCACCTCACGCAGCCCGATCCCCACCATGTCCCTTCCCTTCTCCCCAGCCCCTGATCCCCTGCTGCGTCCCTTCTCTTCTCCCCAGTCCCCAATCCCCCACTGTGTCTCTTCCCTTCTCCCCAGCTCCCAATCCCCCGCCACATCCCTTCCCTTCTCTCCAGCCCCCGATCCCGCACCGCAGCTCTCCCCAGCCCCTTCTTCCCAGCCACGGCTATCCCCAGCCCCATCTCCCCAGCTTTGATTCTCCCCGGCTGCGGCTTTCCCCTTCTCTCCAGCCTGAGTCCAATTAGGTCGACTTAGGCTAGTCCCCATCCATACCTGCTTTAAGTCGACTTAATAAAGTCGACTTAGGCATTAAGTTGACCCAAAGAGGGGAAGTTATTAAGTCGACTTAAGGAGGCACTTAAGTTGATGTAATAAGCGTCCGATGTGGACGCAGCTTTATGTAGGTCGACTTAAGCATTGTTAAGTCGACCTAAGTTGCAAGTGTAGACATAGCCAATGTGAGTAACAATTGCAGTCGCATCTTTCATTACTAGGCTGATTCTCCTGTCTTAGGCACAGCCCTCCTGAGTAAAGTGGTATGGGAAAAGGTGTTGGATGTTTGTTTTGTGGTGAAGGGCAGTGTTATTATGGAAGATTATGTACTAAACCTAGAGAATGAGAGTAAATAAGTACTTTGAGCATCTTACCCACCTCTCATTCTCACCATAATATATTTATAAAAGAACCAGTTTCTGAGTGCATACTGAATGCCAGTTACGATATAGCAAACTGTCTCTCCACTATCATCAAATGAATACATTGTAATAGTACCACTTCATTAATCAATGGATCTGGCCTCTCTTTACCTGGTTCATGACTCATCTGTGAACTGATAATGAATTTCTTGAATTTATTCATTATTTGAAATAACTCACTAAACGCTTTCTGCAGATCATTCTTAGCCTGTAGATTCTTTGTGAGCAGTCAATGAGCGTATTAAAAACGTGTGCTATTTTGATCAGGCACATAAGTCACATTGTACACTTCCATTTGCTGCCTGTCTGAGCATAACTTTGAGAATGAGGTTACACAGTATGCATTTAAAATTTGCTTTCCATGAATATCCTGCAATATTCTCTAGAAATTCACTGTTTCCGTGAACATTCCTCCCCATATGTTCATTTGCTAGACTAGTCATCAAAAGGAAATACTGGAAGTGGCAGATGGAATTTTCAGTTGTTTTTGCAGAATTCACCTGGGTCTATTCTCTGTTCCCTCTGTCTCTATAGAGCTGTCTATCTGCTTCTGATTCTCATAATATGGGCATGCTATATTTCCCACCAAACCCATAGGTGAAAGGATGAGCCATGCTATTGGAAGTGCTGGTCTTCAAAACTGATGCATTCTCCGTCTCCTAGTAATCCCAGCTGTCTGTGCACACAAGTTGTTATAACCACAAAATATTGACTGCCCAAACATTTCATTTAGCTGTCTAGGTCTTTGGAAGAATTAGGTAGTCAGATTGACCCCCTACACAGAAAAGATGTGGTCATTGTAAAGACTTGGCACAGGTTGCTCAATGGGCAGAATTGCTCAAGGCACCTAGCCAACTTCCCAGAGTTCCTTGTAATTCTCTCTATTTCCCCTCTATGTTGCTAGGATATTTGTCAACAGAATGAAAGTGACAGTTCCTGGGGAGAAAGTGAATTTTATATTAACATTGTCTTCTATGGAAAAGCGAAGCTGTATTTCCAGGGGTGAGTCAGAGCTGAATAGAGTTTGCTTTATGTAGGAGGTCTTTCATATTACAGGTATATCAACACACAACACAGTAAACTAAACTCTAGCAGTTCACTAATTGTGTAGCGAAACACAGCAGTTGTGCATTGAGCAGCAGCACACATAGCCATGGATGTTAAAAGCCGTTCTCCTGAAAGAGAAGGGGAAGGGAGGAATATTGATCAGGATGATGTCTTAGATGTCTATTGGGATAGTGCTATGGGATCTTTGATTTCCCGATGGGCAGCGATGGGGTAGGATCACCTTGCTTTAAATAGCCTATGATTTCAGGAAAGATATAATTGCTATGCTTTCCCCTATGCCTGGAATACCCTTCCAAATCCTGCCTGTCTTGTAATCTGTCATATTCTTCCTCACAACTCACCTATTCCCATGGTCTCTCCAATGCCGGTCCCTTCACCCACCCCACCCTTCTAAAATAAGTAGTATAATACTGAAAAAGCTGGTAGTGCGGTAACCCAATGTACAAAGAAAGGAACCCTATTAGCTTGCCCTGTCTCATTTCTCTTTCTGTTATGTCATACTGTATCCAGTTTACCACACTATGTTGATAGGCTTACTCATGCTGAATAGCTCCTTCCTCACAATTGACTGCCCTGGGACTTCTTGTGGGGGTTAAGGTGTTACCTGATGTAAGCAAGGATATAAGAATATGACTCTATGGGCAGGGATTATATATGTATTTCTTGCCTCTATAACTCAGTAAATGCTTACTTTAATCCCTAGCAACAGCACTCTACAGTAGGTGAAGCGGAATAGGAAGAGGTCTCCATTTTAGCACAGTGGAGTGTGAGGGCTGCATGGGTTCCAAGCTCCATTTGGAAGGATGCCAATTTACAGTTATGAGAGCAAAGCATTTGCACCAGGGAAAGGCACACAGGACTCTGGTTTGGGGTCTTCTCTTCCCCATGACTGTACCCAGAGTTCTTCTCAGGTAGACCCAGCAATCCAATTCTTCTTTATGCGTCTTTCCAGGGCCTCAACCAGAGTCCATTCCATGGTGGGTCAGGAAATTGAGTTCTGGTTTTATTCCTCCCTTCCTTATTCCTCCTGGACATTTGAAGGATCATGATTAATTATTGATATGAAGTTTATTGATATAAAATTTGTGTCATACTTTGTGAACCTGTCTTGTGAGAAGCAGGGCAAGGATGGGTGAAAATTGGAAGAGGAATCCTGGTCCCTGCTGTCCTCCAAAAGCTTCGTGTCTACAAATTCCTCCATCTGCTCAGGATGCCTACTTAATGAAGGTAACAGACAGATAGAAAGCTAAGCTAGACTTGCTCCATGTTTTACTCACTGCCCTGGGATCTTACTTAATTCTTTTGCTTAAATGAAATAAAAAGGTCCCTTTAGCTAGTAGATAGAGGAGTTAAATCCTGTTTCTAATTTGAGCTGTATGAAGTGTAACAGCCCTTCCTTGGCCCTTAGATGACATTGTCAACTTGGCACCAGTTCAACTCATTCATTTAACCTTTTACTGGTGTGCCTTCCAGGAACTGATTCAATCAGATACCCATAAGGCTGTGGAACGGAGAGGTACATTGGGGCCCAGAAAAAGTCAGAGGCTCAAGATGAGAGGCAGCAGTAGAGGAAAAATGCACATTAGACAGATACTAGAAAAGATCTGGGAAACTGGTAGCAAGCAAGGGGAGAGCCCAAGGTGAGAGACAGTGTGTTTGCACTGATCCCTAGCATAGCTCCTAAAAAGCAATGATGTGCTCCAACGTGCCTTTGCGTTTTTTTACAGTCTGCATTGAGGTATGAGGTTATAGCAGAACCACAAATCAGTCTCTAAATTAAGCACTACCCAGGAAAACCAGAAAAACAGACATGGAGGCTAAGCAAGAAGGTCAGAGCTGAGGCACAGAGTAAGAGGGAAAACAGCAGCTGGCTAGAAAGATGAGCATGTGAAAGACTGGGGGAGGGAGCGGGGGAGCCAAAGTGACATATATGTGGGCATCATGAGGAAAGTGAGAAATACAAGAGACTGAATCATGTCAGGAGGTCAATCTCTGCTATTTGTATCCTAAACAAAATGAGGCAGGCACTAAGGGGAGAGAAGACAGAAAGCACAGCATGAGTGCACACTATTATAAGTATCTGATTGCACTCCAGGAGCAGAGCATGCTATTCATTCTTGTAGCCTAGTTTCTCAGTGTGCTTAAATGGTTACAGATGTTGCTATTAAAACTTGTCGGTAAAGATTTCTTCCTCAGGTTTAATTACTACTTTATTTAATAAACCCCTTCTGCAATAGAACAATGGACTCGTTTTTACAGTGTGGAATCAGTTTCGAATCAGATGTAGATTTAGTCCTTGCTGTTAAATTGCCATGTGGTGCTTTGCTCTGACAGGACCTGAAGCAAGGACAGAAATGTTACCTCTACAGTATCATGAGACTTTATGACAGTAAAACTATGAGGAAAATGCTGTACCATCAGTACGTGCTCAATCTCCAGTGCCAGAATTTGCTGGGTAAGTGCTATTGGCATTGTTATGTGCATCAACAATCTAGAGAAATTGGAGTCTGGAGGATAAACTTGGGGCTTGAGGGGATTACAATGAGAAGTTAATGCTGCCATGCAATGCATCAGACACAGAAAATGGATCCTGGAATAGTTTGTAAGCAGAGGTCAGGAAGCCCTTAGCTGAGGAGCTATGTTACCTCAGCAGAGACCATCATAACAATAAGCAGCAAAACATTGTAGGTTTTCATTCATTCACAAAGTGCCTATGCCTAGCTTCCAAGGGGTAGTCATGTTAGTCTAGTTCAGCAAAACAAACAAGGAGTCTTGGGGCACTTTTAAAGACTAACAAATTTATTTAATGCATGAGCTTTCATGAGAGAAAATCCTACTTAGTCAGATGCTTGAAGATGGAGAACTTACAGAATGGGAGGAAAATAAATGCAGGGAAGTGTGTGTCATAGGAACAAGTCAGACTATTTCAACAAATCAAAACAGTTGTTTAGATTCAAGCAGTGTGGAACAATGTATTAGAAGGTGGGGGATAGAGATAGTAGAAAGTCACTTATTGTAATGACAAAGCAAGTTCAAATTTCTGTTCCACGCTATGTCAGCTCCTTCCATCAGGTTGTCTGATAGCCATTATCTTCATCCAACCATCAAATCCTTTATCCCATCCTCTTACCAAAATCAAAAAATCAGAAGGATCTTTGTGGCATGCCTTGAAGGTTAACAGATTTGGGCTTTTGACCGGCAATGAATTTGAGTGGAAGACCTTTTATGGACATTGGCCTATCAACAGCACCTTCACCACATCTTCCAGCCCAATGGTCAGCTCAACCATCTGTGCTGACCACAACAGCAGTGATATCCACACAAAAAGGTAGTCTCTGAGGCTGCGTCTACACTTGTAAATTAAGTCGACTTAAGCTTGCTTAAGTCGACTTAATTTACCCTGCATCTACACTACAGTTTGCTTAAGTACTTAAGGAAAATAAAGTCGACTTAATTAAAATTAAGTTGACTTTATTAAACCACCTTTCTACTCGACCTAAGGCTTAATTCGACTTTTAAAAGTCAAATTAAGCCAGTGTAGACAGGGGGTGGCCCTAAGTCGACTTAGGGCTACCCCAGGACTACACCAATGCCCTCCCTGCTGGGGGGTGGGCACAAGGGGAGCCTGGCATGCCCCCCAAAGGGCAGGGCAGAGCCCTGTGTGACACTGTCTGGATTTAGGAAAGCATTTATGATATTATTTTCTATCCATATATCCTAAATGCTATAATCCATATGAGCTATGTCATGTTTGGTATCAATAGAAAGGTAGTAATTTGCTGGGAATGATTACATAGTTTATGTCTAGGAATTGTATTTGGATTAGAAGTTAGTTTAGTTAGGAATTTGGTGTTCTATCTATACTTTAACTTGTGTGATTTTATGGAAATGTCTGGGAGAGGCATCTGTGTAAAACCATTGTGTCCTTAATGTTAAGGAATGTGCCAGCTACAATGGGTCAAGGGAGTATCCTGATGAGCCATTAAGGACACAATGGTTGTATTCCTTATGTCCTTAATGGCTCATCAGGATACTCCCTGGGCCCATTGTAGCTGGCACATTCCTTAACATTAAGGAGACAATGGTTTTACACAGCCGCCTCTCTCAGACATTTCCATAAAATCACACAAGTTAAAGTATAGATAGAAGACCAAATTCCTAACCAAACTAACTTCTAATCCAAATACAATTCCTAGACATAAACTATATAATAATTCCCAGCAAATTACTACCTTTCTATTGATACCAAACATGACCTAGCTCCTATGGATTATAGCATTTAGGATATATGGATAGATAATAATATCATAAATGCTTCCCTAAATCCAGACAGCATCACACCCTGCCCACATGCACTGTCTGGGTCCCTGTCCCCCTTTGCCCCATTGCACACAAGGGGTTCCCCCCCCTGCCACCGTGGACCTGCCCAAGGTCTCCCTAGCCCCTAGAAGTCGACCTAGGCGTCCAGTGTGGATGTTCTCGGTCGACTTTGTAAGTTCCCCTTTAAGTCGACTTTAATTTTAAGTGTAGACACACTAAATCGACTTAACTAAGTCGATTTAGTTAAGTCGACTTAGTTAAAGTCGACTTAAAATTACAAGTGTAGACCTAGCCTGAGGTAGCTGGGTCCCAAACTATTTAGAATTTTATTAGGTCAAAATCATGGTCTTAAATTCACTCCAGATTACAGGGTGGAGAATAAGGTCCATATAATTAGAGAAAGGTCCAAAAAAATGGAATCAAGCAACTTACATTTTCGTCTCATGGTTAAGCTAGCACCACAGATGCACAACTCTCAAATATCATTTCACAGAAGGAACAATGTCACATCTCCAAGAGACAGCGACTGCCAGCAGAAGGTTCTGAAGCTCTAATTATAATTATAAATATTATCTTTAGACTTCGCAGTTCACACATGGCAAGGAGTAGGTTTCATTCCATCATTTTAAAAACCTCACTGCCTGCAGGGATGCTGCTGTATCACTTGTTCAGCTAGTTTTTATGTGCTTTTTCAACACAGGCTCTCACCTCTGATGAACTTATTCACTGACCCTCAAAGATATAGCAATTGTGCATATATGTGTGTATACTACTTGGTTCCTGTCCATGTTCCTATTCTCTCACCCAGGTCACATTACTGAGCACGAAGTCAGGTTTTACACCTCCTTCCTGGATCAAGCTGAAGAGAAAAACCCAAGGAAAGTCTCAGCTAGAAAGAGCACCTCCCTGAAGTCCAAAGTTGGGAGAACTCAGCTGGGTATAACAGACTGCAGTTCATAGATTCTAAGGCCAAAGAGACCACTGTGCTCATCTGTCCTCTTGTTTAACACAGGTCATAGAATTCACCCAAAGTAATCCATTTTAAAAAAAGTTCTAATCTTGTTTTAAAAATTGGCAGTGATGGAAAACCCACTATAACTCTTGATAAATTGTGCCAATGGTTACTCTGAGTGTTAATAATTGTACCTTCTTTCCAGTATGAATTTGTCTAGCTTCAACTTCCAGCCATTAGATCGTGTTATACCTTTGTCTGCTAGACTGAAGAGTCAGTTTTCAATTTTTTCTTTCCCACGTAGGCACTTAGAAGTGATGATGAAGTCACCCCTTAACTTTACCTTTGTTAAATGAGATTGGATTGGAAAAGGCAGCATGGATTTATGCAGGTCTCAGGGGAAAGATGTCTGATTCTCTAACCATTTTTGATAGCATCTGATTCTGATGTTAATAAACTATCCCTCACTTATACTTAATCTCCATCTTTCCCACCAATTTGTAGGAATTCAGTGTCTGAGTCCAACCAGCTGGACTATGTGGGGGCTGGAAGGGTTGGCAATATACCCATCCTGCTGTGTTTAAAACATTGACTGTATTTCAACATTAAAAAGTTTTCAATGAAGACCAGCATTTCTGAGTTCTGTGGTGTGTGGCTGTTTGGCAGAGGAGAGAGGTCTGTGACAAGAGCAGGGTAGACCTGGATGGAGTCTGTCTGTCTGTAGTATTTATTTAAGCTAGATTTTCAGTGGAGCCTGGGACAGTTAGATCTCCAACGCAAATGATTTTCAATGTAAGTTGGGTGCTGGAATTCCTTAGGCCTCTTTGAAATTCCACCTTAAATGTGAAATGAAGAATGTCAAAGTGCAAACAAAATCAACACTGTTCCACCATATGAACATTTTGCTGGACAAAGTGGAGTCAGCTACTCTTTTTAAAATACGGGGAACACCTTCCATGACCAGGGGTCCACTCATGTCTTTCTCCTCCCTTTAGGAATAAGATCTGGGCCACTAGCTCCCACTTCACTTCCTTCACTGTACTGCATAACTGCTTGGACTTGGTTTGCACCCACAACCAAGTGACAAAGTGACAGATATTGCATAAGACAGATATTCTATTCCTGCATCCTATGAAGGGCTTTCCCACCATATCTATGTCTGAAAGAACTGGGCCTCTTCTCCTCAGAACAATTAGACTCCAAATCCAGCTCCCCTCACCCTAAGCATGGCGACAGTGAGATCATCCAGAACTGTGCCCCTTTTAATGACCTCATGGCAGGAATCCAAACCAAGCTCTCTTGCCTGTACCTCTTGAGAAACATGAAGGATGGAGAGAATTCAAAAGAATGCAATAGAATTAAGAATCAGGAGATGTTACAAAATATGACAACTATGTTTAGAGCTAATGGGCACCCCATCTGACAGTCCATGCAGAGAGGGCAAGGACAGTCCAGGGAGTGGAACAGAGGTGTTTTGTATAGACCAGGGCTTGGAAGCACATTGGTGTGTAAGTGAGAGGAAGCTGGCAGGGCTGCTGCCAGTGCTGTGTCTTTCTGTAGTTAGAGGACCTCACTCTTACAGACTGTGAAGCCAGACCCTTTTCTGAGCACCAAATTCACTTCAATAAAACTAGCTGATTTTTTTCCATCCAAACTGTCCTTTTAATGAAAAATTGGATTTTTGACTAAACAAGATCTAGGTTTTCAGTAGACAATTTTGATTTGGGAGATGTAGTCAAGCCCATATGGGAGAATAGAGGTATGAGGCACACAAACTACAAATCCCATGAGGCTCTGCAGCAGCAGTGGGGACACTGCCCTGAAACAAAATATTTTGATTCAATGTGGCAAAAGGGCTTGGTTTTGATTTTCCTGATGGAAACTTTCAGTTGATTTGCAGGTTTGTGATGAAGAGCCACAATTTTCAACAGAACACCCCACACAAATTCTTTGAGCAGCTCTCCTCTTAATTAGGTCAACTAATCATGTTCCTTTCAAACAGGAATAGACATGAAAGGGAAAAAAACAACAACAAAGTAACACACACACACACACACACACACACACACAGTCCTAGTGATGTGTACAATTATAATGAATTACTAAATGCACCAGAGTCGATGTAAATCAATCATTCTATCAGGCTCATTTAACCTGGTGCCTGTCATCAATTAGCTTGTAACACAATCCCAGCATTGAAAAATCCCTTTTTCCTTCACAATTAGCTTTATCCCTAACCAAAAATGGAAGACATCCTGGCCACTCTGAAATACTGAGTTAGACTAAAGCCTCGCAACAGTATTTATTCCTTTATTTAGATTTTAAAACATCCATGTGCAAAGATGGTCCAACCAGTAGTTAAATTTATACTGATCACCCAGGCCATCTAGTAAATCATAGAAACCCCCAAAATCCCTTTCACACCCATGTCTTGTGGCAACAGGCCTTCCACCGTCCCCTATAATTCCATCAAGGAAATGTAGTTTCAGTGTGCGGTGAACCAGTGAAAACCAGGCTCTACATAATTACGGAAGGAGAAGCAGGCCTGGAGTGACAGAGAGCTTTTTTGGTCAAAGACACAGCATCTGGAGGACACAGCATCTTGGAGGACACAGCATCTGTTGAGGAGCTCATAACAAGCAAAGTGCTCAGATGTGAGTGCACAATGGTGAGTGCAGTATAAAAACAAATTGTATACAATATGGCAAGCTTCCATGACACTTTAGGGAAGTGAAAAATATAACAGAGAGAAATTGAGGAGATACATTGTAGTTGTACCCAAGATGGAATATGGTACTGTCACTATGGCTGCGTCTACACTGGTAAATTAAGTCGACTTAAGCCTGGCTTAAGTCGACTTAATGTGCCCTGCGTCTACACTACACTTTGCTTAAGTTGACTTAAGCAGCTTGCTTAAGTCGACTTAAGCAAAATAAAGTCGACTTAATGAAAATTAAGTCGACTTTGTTAAACCACCTTTCTACTCGACCTAAGGCTTAATTCGACTTTTTAAAGTCGAATTAAGCCAGTGTAGCCCTGGGGTAGCCCTAAGTCAACTGATGAGCCATTAAGGACATAAAGAATACAACCATTGTGTCCTTAATCGTTCATCAATTTACTCCCTGGGACCATATCACCTGGCAGATTCCTTAACATTAAGGAGACAATGGTTGTTCACACCCTCCCTTCTAAGGCATTTGTCCAGAATGACACAAGTTAAAGTATGGATATAACATCAAATTCTTAACTTCTAATCAAAATAGAATTCCTAGACATAAACGATATAATCATTTCCTGCAAATTACTACCTTTCTATTGATACCAAACATGACATAGTTCCTATGAATTATAGCATTTATGAGATATCCATAGAAAAGAATATCATAAATGCTTCCCTAAATCCAGACAACATCACACACAGGGCTCTGCTTTGCCAGGGTCCCTGTCCCCCTTTGCCCCATTGCACATAGGGGGTGCCCCCCTGGCCACCATGGACCTGCCCAACGTCCCCCTAGCCCTACAAAGTCGACCTAGAGCATCCAGTGTGGATGCTGTAGGTCGACTTTGTAAGTTCCCCTTTAAGTCAACTTTAATTTTAAGTGTAGACACACTAAGTCGACTTAAAAGTGCAAGTGTAGACATAGCCCATGACATTTTGTAAATTAACCTTTTTAGTATCTATTTTAAATAGAGTCATGTGTCTAAAATACCTTTCCTTTTGGAATGGTGCAACATTCTGCTATCCTATATACACATTCACATTTTACTAGGACACAAAGGAGACTTCTATTTTCTCCTGCTGAGCTAACTCACAAATGTTTTCTCTATAAGGCTCTTGGATATGAAATACATCTCACATATTATTTTGACCCCCTCCCTGCCTAAGTGAACCATGAAAGAGAGGAAACAATTTTTTTTTGTCTCTGGTGTTAAGTTAACAATAGATGGACAGCCATCCTATTCTACACTAGTCTAGAATCCAACCCAGCTTTACATTATGATTTTCTCTAAGGATTTCTCTTTAGAAAACTACTGTTTTTTTTAGTGAGCAAAGGGAGATTCACATTGTGACAACAATCTAGCATTCCTGCTGTTCTCTTCCCTGGGTAATGTTTTATAGCTGAAAATATAACGTTTCCTATACTGTGGATTAATTTCAAGAAACATACTCTCTCCCTCTCTCTCACTGTAATGGGAATATATAAAAGTGAATACAAACCATAAACATTAGTAGTATCTCAAGATGAAATTTTGTCAAGCATGGCATATTGTTTTTGCAATATATTTTACTACGCCATTACAATGTATTATTCAATATAGCCCTGCTATTCATGACTGTAGCTATTTAGTGTACAGTAAGAATAGAATTAACAATTTAGTCACATTATTCTGTGGAGTTTAGTAAACAGAACATACTGTGCTAGAGTATGGGTGTGGCTGGGCATGGCAGTAAGGTCCTGCAAGGTAGTGGAGGACCTACTAAGGACCCTCAGTCCGGGTACGGCTGTCGGAAAGAGCAGAGGAATCATGGCTGCTATTCCTCACAATGGGTACATCCATACTGGAGCCTTAGGTCGACTTAAGGATGGTTAAGTTGACCTACAGAGTGCCGCGTCCACATTGGGCATTCATTAAGTCTACTTAAGCACTTCCTTAAGTCAACCTAATAACATCACCTCTTATGGTCAACTTAATGCTTATTAAGTAGACTTAAGCCAGTGTGCATGGGGAGTGCTCTTAAGTCAACTTATTTGGCCTCCAGGCCCCAGTGCAATGGGGGACAGCTACCCACTATGCACCACTCCTTCATCAATCTAGCACCTCCCAGTGTGGATGCTGGCAGTCAACAGAGTTTTTAGTGTGGACTCTCTAAGTTGACTTAACAAGGTCAACTTTAAGTCGACTTAATGTTATGTTGACTTAACAGAGCCTCCAGTGTAGATGTTCCCAATATGACCAACAAGGAGGGAAGATGGAAGGATGGGGGCTAGGAGTAAGCAGAGACATGGTTCTGCCCTATCCTATGGGTCAGTAAGCAGAACTAGCTAAATATGAAGAAGCATGGAGAGGAGTGGAATATGCCACATCTGGCAATGAATTGACAGCATACGCCTTCCCCATTACATGAAAGAGGGAGTCCAGAAAAAACATGATTCAATGGGGTCTCTGAATCAGACTCTCTTTCCAGAGCTTCCTCTAGGGCAGTGTTACCCTTTTCCCAGGACTTAAACTCCCAATTTAGCCCATAGCTGGTAAAGCTGAGATCCAGAATTTTTCTTGTGATCAGAACTGAAAGGTTGTTTTAAGTGGCATGTGAACAGACTGCTGAAGTGAAACTAGTTATTGAATCTGTACAAAGATGAGGAGCATAGCTCAAAAATCACAGGGCCATGTCATACCATTCGTTAGTTTTTCAGCAGAACTCACCATCAATCTCGTGCGATAAATAAATTTGTTAGTCTTTAAAAGTGCCACAGGAATCCTTGTTCATCAATCTCATATGTGAGTTCTGCTTAAAATCTGATGTCAAATGTATTTACCTTCTTATTGACATAGGGACCTGACTTCCAACTCTGTGACACCACTTCAACACTCTTGAGGCCCCAAATTAAAATAGTGATGTATCAGAGACATCCTTTTTACAAACTCCATACACTATATTGGCAATAAGCAATAAAGAATATAAAATATTTAAATAGAAAACTATGTTTCATCCACAAAGAACACTGGGAAATCTTTTTTCTTTTTTAGAAAAAAAGAACATTTTAAAAACCCATTACAATTTGAGCAAATGCAAAGGGAAATCTATAGTCAGCAATTAGCAGATGAGAAATTGAACGATTTTAAGATGCCTAATGTGTAAGCTTTTTTTCCTTAGAAGTTATCAAAGCCAGTAAAAGATCTAAGGGACAATTAGAAAAAAGAATGCAATAGAGTAAAAAAAGAAAAAAGCTACACACATTAAAGCAATAAGTCAGTTTGCTATAATAAGATGTGTTAATAGAGTATAAAACTTTAAATGCAACTTTGTGACAGCCTAGGTGGGAGAAAATAGTTTTGAAATCTCCAAACCAAAGAGTTATGTCTGAACTTCAGACGTCTCTCTTTGATCTGGACTTCTGTTTAAAAGCTACAATGATGACTCTAGGTCATGATCCATGACTTTAACTTTAGGTATTAACCTTCAGACTCCTGTCTGTGTTATTAAAGTTCTATTCCTCACTCATTCAATAATAGTCTGGTCTTTAATGAACTCTCAAGATTGTTACACCACTCATAGGCTGCGTCTACACTGGTAAATTAAGTCGACTTAAGCTTGGCTTAAGTCGACTTAATGTGCCCTCCGTCTACTATACACTTTGCTTAAGTCGTCTTAAGCAGCTTGCTTAAGTTGACTTAAGGAAAATAAAGTCGACTTTATTAAACTACCTTTCTACTCGACCTAAGGCTTAATTCGACTTTTTAAAGTCGAATTAAGCCAGTGTAGCCCTGGGGTAGCTCTAAGTCGACTTAGGGCTACCCCAGGACTACACCAATGCCCTCCCTGCCGGGGGGGGGGGGAGGCGCAGAGGGAGCCTGGCATGCCCCCCAAAGGGCAGGGCATGTGGGCATGGTGTGACACTGTCTGGATTTAGGGAAGCATTTATGATGGGTCCCCCTAGCCCCAGAAAGTCGACCTAGAGCATCCAGTGTGGACGCTGTAGTTCGACTTTGTAAGTTCCCCTTTAAGTCAACTTTAATTTTAAGTGTAGACACACTAAGTCAACTTAAAAGTGCAAGTGTAGACATAGCCATAGGTGTAGTCCTTAGGTAGGAGAGACCCAGAGCAGTACAACTGCAGAGTTCATCTTCCACCTTGATAGGCAGGGGAAATGAGGCATCTTGCTCACTCTGCCATCCTCCCCAGGGATCTGAAGGCATAGTTATGAGGGAGCCAGGAGAGCTGGGGAGAATCACGCTCTCTTTTTGCACAAGGATGAGGACACAGCTGATCAAAGGCAGAGTTTTACTGCTCCATGACTTTAAACAATAACAAGCTATGAATAAAATAATAGGATGCTGTATGTTTATTTTATAGTAAAAAGTTACAGAAATTAGACCCTTGGGCTCTTGGCAGTTTCTAGAGAAGTTCGCAATATTGCATATATTGAGAATCTGACCAACAGTGCCCAATTCACCAAGAATATTCTTATTGGCATCAGTGGGCATTGGATCAAGTGCCGTATGCAATATCTGGACTGACAATACTGAATGCGACTCAGAAAGCTAAGAGCCAAAAGAGTTAGTCATTTAAGTGTCTACCCATTATTAGAATTATAGGCACCACAATGTATTTTCTGAGGGCCCTGTGGATTACACAGAGCTACATAACCTGATTCTGAGGATTTAGACAATTTTCTAGGTACTAATTAAATTATAACAACAAGATGCAAAGTCAGCAAATTAGAATTTTTAAATAGCTATGAAAAAATAAACCTTCTCTCCTTGGTAGATAAGCTCACCCAGTGGGAAACAAGCTTCCTAAAAAAGGATCTGACATTGCACACATTTTGCTCGAGGCATTTGTAGTATATATCCGATGATATTTTGCATATTGCTAGAACAGTACATTAAATTAAATAAGGAGTAAATTATGATGTTGTCATCAGTATTTTAGCATTTCTCTGGAGTATCTTAAAGCTTTCCAATTGCTTTGGCTACTGGTGGGCCAAGAAAACAAGCAAGACATAGGCATATAAATAATGTGCACTTGAGAAAGAGTTTTGTCGAAACGTACTGATTCAGCAAACCCAAACTGGTTTGTGAAAGCAGTTTGACAAATTATGTCAAATCACAGTCAGGGTTCAAATGGGACCCGGTCTGCCAGGAAACCACCCCGTGTGACAGACACCCATCTGCATAACCACCAGCTTGTCTGGCAGGCTGCTGGGGTGCCTAGTCTTCCACAGCCATAGAGCAACCCAGCCATGCTGGCTGCACCAAAGGAGGTGTCCTTGGACTTCGAACATCTGTGGCCTCAAGGCAGCTCCTTCTTGTGGGCTGCTGGCTCCAGAGAAGGCAACTCTGGACACCAGCTGACCCGGGAGTCTGGATTCCTGGATTTCCCAGCACCAGGGCAGTCTACTTACACCAGGGCCATCCCTATGGCGGGTGAGCAGGGCAACCGCCCCATGTCCTGCTCCACCCTCCTCCCCCACTGGCTTCAGCGGTGCACCAGCTGAAGAGCTGGGCAGGAGCATAGCCCAGCCTCTGTCCCAGCATTGAAGGGGGGGACCCCACAGGTTGATTGGTCCTGGGACCCGCCCATCCCTAGGGATGGCCCTGGCTGACATAACAAGCCCAATAGCTACTGATTGAAATTGGCATTGTTGTTAGTTTCACAACAATACAAAACTGACAAGAATGTCGATGTCAATCAGCAGCTACCAGGGTCATGGGGAACATATTTCATTTCGGAAACAGCATGTGTCGATGTTTTTAAATGGTATTTTTTCCAGGATTTCTGGCTTATGGGAGATTTAAAAAAAAATGGTTTTAGTCTGATTTGGCATGAACCCAAATTTCAAAATATTCGTTTCAATTTCAGGCATCTCCAGTGTGTGGCCTGCCTGGGCCAGTGACACACAGTACTACTCCCTGCTCTGGGCTGGGGAGATAGGGAGGAATAACATTTAAATCTGGGTACCACCCAGCCACTGCTCTCAAAATTCTCAGGAGCATCCTGGCTAATAACAGTCCTGTTATCATTGAGTTAGAGGTTTCTTCAACTTTAACTATCCTGAAGTAGTACAACTGAGTTGGCACAGCAAATGAGAATCCCTATCCCAACCTGACCTGAAGTCGGCAGGTCTGTGATCATGCCATGTGCATGGCTACAGGGGTCCACAGGACAACTCTAACCCTCATACTTCCTAATAGAACATAAGTACATAGAATGGTCATAATGGGTCAGATCCGTAGGGTCTACTAGCCCAGTATCCTGTCTTCCAACAGTGGCCAATGCCAGGTGCTTAAGAGAGAATGAATAGAACAGGTAATTGTCAAGTGATCCATCCTATCGCCCATTCTCAGCCTCTGGCAAACAGCAATCCCTGTCTATCTTATCTAATAGTCATTGGTGGACCAATCCTTCATGAACTTATCTAGTTCTTTTCTGAACCCCATTATAGACTTGGCCTTCACAATGTCCTCTGGTGAAAAGGTCCATTGGTTGACTGTGGATTGTGTGACAAAGTACTTCCTTTTGTTCATCTTAAACTGGTTTCATATTGTTGTGACACTAACAACAATGCCGATGTCAATCAATAGGTACTAGGGCACATTAGATCAGCAGACTGCCCTGGGCCTGGGAAATACAAGGATTCCAGACTTTCAGGACAGCTGGTTCCCAGGGGTGCCTAAATTTCATTTGGAGACTTCCTACTTTTTGTGTTATGAGGCGAAGTAAACTACACTTCCTTAGTTACTTTCTCCACATCAGTCATGATTTTTCAGCTCTCTGTCATGTCCCCCTTTGTTGTCTCTTTTCCTAGCTGAAAAGTCCCCATCTTATTTATATCCCCTTATATGGAAGCTTTTCCATACCCCTGATCATTTTAATTGCCCTTTTCTGTACCTTTTCCAATTCCAATATATCTTTTTTGCGATGGGGTAACCAGATCTGAGTGCAGTATTCAAATTGTGTGCATACCATGCATTTATAAAGAGGCAATATGATATTTTCTGTCTTCTCTATCCCTTTTCTAACAATTCAAAAATTCTGTTAATTTTTTTGACTATCACTGCGCATTGAATGGATGTTGTCAGAGATCTAGCCACAAGACTCCCTGATCTCTTTCCTGAGCAGTAAAAGCTAATTTAGACCATGTCATTTTATATGTATAACTGGGATTATATTTTTCAAGATGCATTACTTTGCATGTATCAACAATGAATTTCATCTGTCATTTTGTTGCCCAGTCAGCCAGTTTTGTGAGATTCCTTTGTAATGCTTCACAGTCTGCTTTGAACTTAACAATATTGAGTTGTTTTGTATCTCTGCAAACTTTACCTCCTCGCTGTTTAGCTCTTTGTCCAGATCATTTATGAATATGTTGAACAATACCAGTTCCAGTACAGACACTTGGGGGACACCACTGTTCACCTTTCTCCATTCTGAAAATTGATAATTTATTCAACCCTTTGTTTGCTATGTTTTAACCAGTTACTGGTCCAGGAGAGGACTTTCTCTCTTTTCCCATGCCTCCTTTACTTTGTTTAAGAGTCTTTGGTGAGGGATTGTAGCGCTAAAGTTGAATTTATACCATAGAATTGCTTCAAACAATTCATTGATAAAAATACCATGCTCACTCATTCACTTGTAACTCCATATTGTAACCAAAACTCCATTTTGAATTGTTTTCTTCATTTTGTATAGCCCCCAGCCTAAGTTTTGCTGAAACTTCATTTAGATATGTTTTTAATTTAGTTTGGTTGTGTGAATGAAGGGTGTGTGTGTGTGTGTGTGTGTGTGTGTGTGTGTGTGTGTGTGTGTGAGAGAGAGATGGGATCAATTACCAGCCTGTCCTGATGACAAACTCCCAGCACCACCTTAATGGCTGAAGAACAATGCAATCAAACCCTGAAAAAGCACGAAGAATCCACCCTAGAAAGAAAGGGACAAAAAGCTCCATCAAGAACAAGATCAAAGTCACATCTGCCATTAACTGATGACTCATCGTCATACAGTACCCCTGAGGATACTGCAAGATCCATGGATAAAATATGGGTGAGACTGCATAGCTTTGGGTAATGTGCTGCACAGCATCCAAGAGCATCAGTGCACAGCTGTGTGCCTGACACAGACCCCACTCTTCCTCATGCCCAGCTTCCCTGGCCAGGTAGCTGCCATGAGCTGTGAACACCAGCCACAATCACAAGCAACAATCAGGACTGGTAACTATACTTGTCCAACAGCAGAACATCTGTGCGTGTGTAGGTATGCGATATTAGCTATTAACATAATTGTGTTTTCCTCACAATAAATGTGGCATATTGCCTTGTCCCCCTGAATAAGATCCTGCTAGCCTTTCCTTTTCTAGTACAACAGGATCTTCTTAAAGGCTTTCTGGAAATCTAAGTACATTATATCCACTGGATCACTGTTGTCCACCTGCTTGTTGACCCCCACCAAGAATTCTAGTAGATTGGTGAGGCATGATTTCCCTTTACAAAAATC
>ML685807.1:1622313-1673208 GCA_007922175.1 Pelusios castaneus | reverse complement strand
ATTGGATGTCATTATTAGATTTTGCTAGCTCTTCAAAATCTTTTAAGGTGAGTGAGTGCTGCAAACATTGCTGAGCTTAGTCTAGACAGGCAGATGCTAACTTCACCTCTGATTGTGAGTCTGTTCCAGAATTACTAAAATCAATTCCAGAATTGCTAAAATAGAACTGAATTTCCAATGATTCTGAGGTAATGCCTACATCAAAAGATATTACAAAAATGTATTTTGTTGGAAGGAAATTTATTTTCAGTTTTTCTGCTTAATATTTCTGATTCTACAAACAATAGGAAAGGGGATTGATCCAATGCATTTTAAATGCTTAGATTTTTTTAGGTGTACTATGTAGCAGATAGAGATTTCATCTTTAAGATAGGGTCCAACAATGATTCTTGCATAATATGTCAATATGACAACTGTAAAGGGGACCTGGCTTGGGCATTGAAAGGGTCGCAGAAGAAATAACACATTATGGAATCAAAATAACAAAACCATATGAAAGTAAATATATGTCCCATAAAATAAACAAACAAAAGTTAGACAGAGTGCGGTTGAACACATTTGAACTCTCATTGTGTTAAAAAAAGCTAGTAACTAAACTGACATTCTGGCAGATCATTCCATGTCTACTGATTTTGAAAAACTTATTTTCTCAATCATTACAGCAGTTCCTAGGGGAAAAAAGAATCTGCAGAAGCTGTATCTGCCAAGAAGTGATTTTTATTTTTATTATTTTTATCCGGGGAGTTGTTTACAAATCTCACCATTGTAGCATACAAACACCATAAGATAATTAATGAATTTTACTTCAAAAAAAGAGGAAGGAAGAAAATGTTAATGTCACCATTTCAGAAGTGGGGAAAACTGAGGCACCAAATTACATGTCTATTGTCTCACATGGAAACTCTGTGGGTGTGTCTACACTTACAAATTAAGTCGACTTAAAGAAGTTTAAGTTGACTTAAACTACTCCGCGTCCACACTGGGCTTTCCTTAAGTCAACTTAAGCATTTCCTTAAGTCGACTTAAGGAAAAGTTAGGTCGACTTAATAACACCTCGATTTAGGTCACCTTAATGCTTAAATCGACCTTATGAGGTCGACAAGCCAGTATGGACGGGGATTAGAGCCTAAATCCACCGTATTAAGTTGACTTAAAGTGTTAAGTTGACTTAATAAGGTCGAAAAGGGGCTATGTCTACACTAGAAAAGTTAAGTCGACTTTTGTTAAGTCGACTTACTGAGGTTGACTTTAAGTCGACTTAAAGTCAACCTTATTAAGTCAACTTAATAAAGATAACTTAACTTTTCAAGTGTAGACATAGTCTGTGGCAGGAATTAAATGTACATTCTTGATTCCCAATGTTGTGCTTTACACAGAAGACCATTGGACAAGGTTTCACCACAGAATAATGGGATGGGAGATGACTTCATTTACCAATTACAGTGGCACATCCACACACAGATTAACCAAATCTTCTGTGTGGTAGCTGATGCCTCTAGCAAGGGCAGTGCATGGTTAGAATTTAGCAGTTAGTAAGTGATCATTGACATTCACTTTACATAACCACCAATGGTTTGTACTGAACCATTGCCATGTTGTTACAGACAATTATCACCAGATCAATAATGGCATGGCAATGGTTCACCACAAACCATTGGTGGTTATGTAAAGTGAATGTCATATCTTACTTAGGATATAAACTCTATGGGGCTGGAGGAGTCTAATTGTCTGTGAAGTTCCATGTACAGCTTTGGCACTGTAGAACTATCACAAGAAGATTTGCTGTAGCTCAAAAGAACTCTAGGTTCACTCCTGCAAGCTGTTGACTTCAGTGGAAGTTGAGTCCTCAGAACCAGAGTCCTACAGGATCAGTTATTCTATTTTACAGACCTTTCACTCATTTAAAAACAGTCATGTTCTAGAAAATAGTCATGTTCTAGGACAATCTAGAGTTCAACATTGAGAAAAGAGGGATGCAGTGTTCTAAGCAAAGTCTAAATTATTGTGTTGGGGAACAAGTCTGTAATGACATTGAGCACTGACTTTTTAGCGAGCTACAACTCGAGCTTGCTTGGAATTCATGTTAGCTCATGTATGAAGAGGCTTTACAGAATCAAACGGACATAAAGAATACAACCATTGTGGCCTTAATGGCTCATCAGTTTACTCCCTGGGACCATATCACCTGGCAGATTCCTTAACATTAAGAAGACAATGGTTGTTCACACCCTCCCATCTAAGGCATTTGTCCAGAATGACACAAGTTAAAGTATGGATATAACATCAAATTCTTAACTTCTAATCCAAATAGAATTCCTAGACATAAACTATACAATCATTCCCAGCAAATTACTACCTTTCTATTGATACCAAACATGGCATAGTTCCCATGAATTATAGCATTTATGAGATATCCATAGATAATAATATCATAAATGCTTCCCTAAATCCAGACAGCATCACACACAGGGCTCTGCCTTGCCAGGGTCCCTGTACCCCTTTGCCCCATTGTACACAGGGGTGCCCCCACCACCACCGTGGACCTGCCCAAGGTCCCCCTAGCCCACAAAGTCAACCTAGAGCATCCAGTGTGGACGCTCTAGGTCGACTTTGTAAGTTCCCCTTTAAGTCGACTTTAATTTTAAGTGTAGACACACTAAGTCGACTTAAAAGTGCAAGTGTAGACATAGCCAGAGTTAATCATAATTAACCAAAATATACCTCATATTCTAAACTATGATTAATATTACAGTCTCTTTCAATCCATGAAGTTAACTTCTATGATGTCAGTGTACCACACAGGCTGGCTGAGATGGATCTTGCAACTGGACCCCTCCCTTCTTTGTGGGTAGGTTCTCTGTCTTTGATGTTGCTTAGAAGATGAATTCCAGTGGAGAACCCTCTAGACAAAGGTGCCTCTTTCTTTTAACAAGTTTCTTGGCTATGTCTACACTAGAAAAAATTAGGTCGACTTTATTAAGTCAACTTAACAAGGTTGACTTTAAGTCGACCTAAAGTCAACCTTATTAAGTCAACTTAACAAAGTGGTTACCCTGAATGGGGACTTAGTAAGTCGACCTAACTGCTCTTAGGTCGACTTAATGAAGTCGACTTAAGAGTTAATCCATGTCCACACTGTGCTTAAGTCGACCTAAGGAGTCGACTTAAGGGTTAGGTCGACCTAACCGGTGGTTTTTACTAAGTCGACTTAAGCTTTCATTTAGTCAACTTAAGGAATTTCTTAAGTCGACTTAATGAAAGCCCAGTGTGGACGGGGAGTAATTTAGGTCGACCTAAAGTGCCAGGTAGACAAATCCCTTGATACCCTCTGGGGTCAGGTGATTGTCTATGTCCTGCAATGGGCGTGATTCTTACCAGTTAGGCCAGTCCATTGTTCCTGTACGCATGTCTCCACTGGATGTGGAATCACATCTTTGTATTTGTCTGCATCCAGTGCTTTTTTTTTTGTTTAAAAAAAAAAAAAAAAAAAAGGTGCTGGTACTTGGCCAGGGACCTGGGGCCACCGATGGTGGTTGTAGGAGCCAGGGGCCAGATCGCTGTGAAAAAAAGGTGTCGGTACTCAGTACCCCTGAGTACCATCACAAGCAAAGCCCTTATAAATATATCTCTGGCCTGTGATATTAACTAGGACTTGCGCCTCAGCTGAATCAAACCATCTGGTGTGTACAAATAGGAAACCTGCTGACTTCTGTGAGTGTCCAGTGGTTAAGGGTTGTACACTGCAGGGAGTGCGTTGAGGACTTGGGATCTGTGTGTGCTTGTCACTAGCACTCACAGAGCGAATGAGGTCTATGGGACCTGAAAGCAGTGCTTGTGTTGCCAGAGGCTGGTGGTTTTAGGGAGCTGACCCACAGCAAGTACAAGCAAGACTACTTCACACTAAGGGCAGACGGTCGTAAGGTAATTCACAGCTTTAGCTATCCCTGGGGAGTGTCACAACCTATTCATATCTTTATGAAATACACTGTGCGAAAAGGTAATATATAGAGTCAACAGATTGTTCAATAGTGGTTGATGTACCTAATAAATTGAACATTTTCCCACTATGGGATTTTAACAATCTCATGAACGTAAATAGCCCTCAAGGTAAATTCTTGTTAGTTGCAAGCTTAATAGCTAAAAGATGAATGCTCCATAAGTGGAAATCACCAACAGGACTAAACATTACTGAATGACAGACAAGCTGGATAATCTTGAAAACTGTGTTTGTGAACGTCATTTTCCATTTGGATGATAATGAAAGGGATTTTAAAGAAACATTCTTTCAAGATCTCTGAGCTGGATCTCATAACTACTGAAATCAATAAGAGTTTTATCCCATACATACCATGTACATACCACATACCATTGACCAGATGGGCCAGGTTATATCTGTGCATATCCAGGGAAGACAGAGAATCCAGCACTGGAGACCTGGCAGGTAAATAATGAAGGAGATTCTTTCCAAATATTTTAATAAGTGTGCACAGCATCAGATTAATTAAGCCTACAGAACAATCTGTACACTTGTTGGCTTGGTGATTTTTAAAAAGGAGCTCTTTTTAATTTTAAATAAGGAAAGGCAATGTTGTCTAGTGGATTAAGATATTGGATTAGGATTCAGGAAATCTGGGTTTATTTGAAATTCTGCACAGAGCACTGACATCAGCGGAAGTTAGAAGTTTATATAACTTTGAGGGCTTAGGCTTTCTCCACCTCTATTTCCCATCCTACTCTGTTTGATTCTTGTCTGTATAGATTCTTGGTTCTGCAGGATAAAACAGACACATTTATTACATGTCAAGAGTCCTAAACCATGGTGGGAGAGGTAACTATACCAATTTCCTTCTTTAAATGTCAGAAGGGACTAATAAGATCATGTAGTCTGACCTCTTGCATAGTGCAGGCCACAGAACCTCCCACCCACTCCTTCAATACTGTTCTACAGTATTTTATAGTTAATTTGAATGCAAGAATTTCATTGATTATAAGAGGGAGACTGCATGGATGGTGGATTCCTTGACCCAACTGCCTCCCCCACTTACCAGTGTGAGTTTTCAGCTACTAGCTAGAGATGCAAAGAAAGAATCCGCACTCCTGACACTAGTTTGCACTTTCAGAAGAGACTTCTAAGTTCCAAATACACATAGAAACTAAATTATCCTCTCATTCCTCCAGGGTAGAGCTGAAGCATATACATGTGGAAGCTTGTCTTGCAACTGTCCAGGCTGGACCTGTTTTGTGGTAATACTAAAGCGTTCAATTTCATAGGATTTATAGCCAGTCCTCCAAGCTCACCATTACTATGAATAAACAGTTTTCCTCAGGTGTTGATTGACCAACCATTTCAATGGGAGTTGCTCATATAAAATGGTTAGAGAATTAAGCCTTTGTGGTGTGTGCCATGCTGAACGTATGTCCCATGTCTATTAATGTAGATTTGGGTAGAGCTAGAATTAGGATTAAACCACACTTCTGGTATGCAATTACTGCTTTATTACAATTTTTGGTGGCTATTTTGAGAATATTGCCACAAAAGTATACACATTATATTGTGTGTTGAAAGATGCCTACAGAAACTGCCCTTTAAAATAAACTTTGCTACACCTAGGCAAATAGATTTAGAGACATTAGTGCCAATTCATCTGCTTCTATAAAAAAGATTTTTTTTAAAAATGTACCAATCAACAGCTGTGTCCGGTGGATAAGGTCCAAATAGAAGAAATTGGGTCCCTTGCTGTTACACCCTTCTTAGTATCTGGTTTTTCTACTATCCTCTGAATCTTTTATATCGTTGGCATTAACGGTTAGTGCTTTCTACATATCTGCTCAACTGAAAACACATCCTTCCCCATAACTTCTTATATATATTGGAGGTGAGGATCTGACCCCCTGTACTTTGCAAAGTATGACTTTTTTTTTTTTTTTTAAAGTTACCGAGCTTGATTTTGTCATGTGCCATCCAGATGACTGTTTTGGTGATAAGTCATGTAATAGTTTGCTCACATGGGCTAATGGGAATTTATATTAACATACTATAAGCAACGCATGTACAAGAGACATTAACTTACACACTAGTTAAGTTTAAGTAATGAGGTATGCCAGAAACTGTCCTGATTGAATTATCACTGGCATATATTGCTTGTTTGTGGGTGTCTGCCTCATCAATTTTCATTTAGACGTTGAAATGAAATACAGAGGCAGATATGGTATTAATTAGGAAGGAAATATGTAGCACTATGCCTAGTGGTAAAAACATTTCTGGTGGGAATTTGGTTTTGTAACAAAGCCAAATTGTAAAGGGATCATTTTACTGGAAAAAACATTTTTATGGATTACCACTCAGAAGAGAAAAAGTGAATAAAACATGAAACTTGTTGGATTATTAAAATGTAACAGTCAGAGATAGCAGCAGCTATGGCAAACCATGGAGAATAAATTTCTTATCTTGTATAATGCACATTATGCAAAACATGAATTCCTAACCATATGTATCTATCTTGGTGCTTATATGGGCCCTATCACCACGGTATCCTTATGCCATTTATTTTTGTCAGTGTAGCAAGGACATGGAATCAGTAAAAGTTACCATGGCAGTAACAGCTGCTATCCCACAGACCATAGGGACTATTACGGTAGATTTAACATGCAAGCAAAATGTTGAGCTATGTATTTTGAAAATCATGTAAGATGGCAACAGGCGATGTTTGGATCCAGGGCACTCTATCATGTATTGAATTAGGACACCAAAGCACTTCGGAGTAAATCAAATGCAGTTGCATTTCTGAATTGAAGCTTTGGGACCATCTGTAAATACAATTCCTGGCTCCAAAGAGTCTAACACAAACAAGACAAATCTCAGGGCAGTAGTTCAAACACAGGAGGGTGAAGACACCAACCCAGGGAGGATTCATGGAGAAATTTGGCCAAATTCTGGAGTTACACTAGCACACAATTTGGTCCTATGAACTCTCAAGGGAAGTTACTTAGCAGACCACTAGTGAAATATCATTCCAATGGACCGTATCAGAGAAAGGTATGACTCAGAGTAGGATAAAAAGACAACAAGAGCAGTAAGTAGGAAGTGAGTAAGAGAAAATGACAGCAGAAATGTAGGTGCAACAATATTGTGCTGAGGCCAGACAAAAGAATGAGGAGATTCAATGCTCTCTTATGTCACCAGAATCAAAAGAATAAAAGGAAAGAGTGATGGGTTTGCTGCATTGGGAGAGGAAGATGTTTTTGAGTAGGTTGGAGCGTCAATGACAGAGGGAAAAAGATTACATTAATATCATGGGAATGAGGCAGTGAAGAAGGTTTCGGGAGACGGGATTACAGCATCCGAGACAAGTAAACTTGCATAGAATGGACAAAGACAGAACTGAGAAAGATTGAAGATTCAATAAAGCATTGGTGATGGACGGGGTGAGATGAGGAGACATAACAAAGTAGAGCTAGTATCATTTACAGAAATAGAACTCCAAGACTGATGGGCTGGAGAGATTTAGTGAAGAGAATAGGGGAGTTAATCTGAAGATGGAAGCCAGTCAAGGGAGGTTAAATTAAAAGAAGTGATAAACGGTGGCATCAGACTGGCTGTCCGCACAGAAGCTAGTCACCATTGAGGAAGGGAGGAAGTGAGCAGAGGAAACAGAGCAAAATATAGCAGTCTGAGGTCAGGGAGCACAGAAAGGGTAGATAGTGACCAATTGGAGGAGGTAAAGAGACAAATGAGTAGATTTCAAATGAGAAGGAATGGAAAAGGGGAAGGGAGAATTAGTGGAAATGAGAAGGGGGCAGGGGAGGAAAGTCATAGTTCTTGGGGAAGTCAGAGAAGCCATGGCCACCAGTCAGATATTCGTAAGACAGCAGAAGCATAAAGAGTAGGTGATGAAGAGATCTAGGTGAGCTTCATGAAGGGAAAGCTGAGTGTTGTTGATAGGAATGAGGTTGACAGGAACAAAGTCCAAAGACAGATACAACAGTGGTGAGGGTACAGGAGTAGAGGATGAGAATGAAGAGAGACTGGGGACAAGGTGAAGAAATCACTGGCAAAGGAGAAGATGCAGAGAACAAAGATGAGGTGGGATGAGGATCTATGAAACTCAGGGAAGGGAGGGAGGTGCTAGGCTGAGGTGAATGCAGGGGAGCCTTGGAAACAGAAAAAGGGGTGGGGAATAAGGCGAGAGAGGCGGTGATGGGATCCAGAGTGGCAGAGGAGGAAAATATGAGTAAAGAAGAAAGTGGAAACCAGGAGCCAGAAAGCAAATCATGAGGGCATAGAGTGAAATTCTAGTGGGAGTTACAAGAGGGGAACTGCAGGAGATGCGTGGCAAAGTGGAAGAAGATCCAAAAGCAGAGAAAAGCTCAGGAAGAAGTGTAAGCCAACAGCTAGAGTAGCAGAGGCATTTTTTTTTTTTTTGGTCACTGGATTTTGAAATAGCTGCTACAGTCCATGATTCAGAGAGGGTCACAGAGGCAGTTGGTCTAATCCCAGCAAGCTACGTGAAGGGCCTGTGTTAGTTCTCACCTGTCTCTGGTACTCAAGGGAAGGAGAAAGCACTCTTGGAGAGCAACCAGCTGTGGCTAGCTCACTTTGGAGGGGCACAAGTGGTTGATATTAGTGGTCCTGCTGTTGTGCCTGGTATTCTGAGCTGGGCTACCTTATTAGGATTTGTTTCCATGGTGTATTCTATCTGTATTTATTTCTCAATATGCTACAGCCAGTAAATCCAAATGAGAGGGACTGCACCAGCGCAGCAGATTAATTTTTGTAGTGGACACTTTTTTTAGAAGCTGGGAATTTCTATGATCCCTGAAGCATTTCCCTGAAGTGAAGCCATTCTTTACATGCACGTTCTGGCTCTGGCACCGAGATTGCTTTTAGCTCTAGCAACATTAAAATTAGATGTCAGAATTCGAAATCAAACTTTTGTTTTTACTGAACTTATACATTTTTAAACATTTACCTAAGACCTTACTTTAAAAAGGTCTGTGGTTGGAAACCCAGCAGAAATACTTAACCCAGCTTTATTTATTCATAGGGAAGTTCTTTACTGTACCAAAGCAAC
Source organism: Pelusios castaneus (assembly GCA_007922175.1). Lineage (NCBI taxonomy): Eukaryota > Metazoa > Chordata > Testudines > Pelomedusidae > Pelusios > Pelusios castaneus. The sequence continues at coordinate 1,664,137 of ML685807.1, read as the reverse complement.
TTTACCAAAGAAAAATAAATGCTGAAAGATACAGTGCCACCTTTTGGACAAATTAGCGTCTTGTTAGATCAGGCATGAAATTATGGACAGTGGACATAAAAAGCAATGAGCATAAGCAACGTCTGTGCCAATTCCCCCTACAACGATCAGTTGAAAGTGTACAGGAGAAAATGTATAGTGTGTTCACAAGTAGCTAGTTCATTTTTCTCAAATATATCATGAAAGGCATCTGTAAATATGTAAAACCAATAAAATCTTTAACTGCAAAAGAAGTGTGCAGCAGCTTTATAGTCCTGGGTGATCAAAGCGGACTAACAGGACAGGGCCTTGTCTTCTGTAAGGTTAGATAAGTACCAACAATTTCTCCAGTGACTACAAATCTATAGTACATGGTATCTGAGATTTACAGGAGAGCATGCAAATAAATAGCTATACTATAGTGTATATGCAACGGGACCATCCATCTGACCTTCAACATTAAACTTATTCATTAATGACTTGGATAATGGAGTGGAGGGTATGAGTCTAAAATATACAGAGGATTTCAATTTGGGAAGGTTTACAAGCACTTTGGAGGACAGGATTACAATGGAAATGATTTGAATTGAATTGATTACAATTATAGTGAATCACAAATTGACCATGAGTCAACAGTGTGATGCAGTTGCAAAAAAGGCTAATACAATTCAGAGATCTATCAACAGGGGTGTTGTACGTGAAATGCAGCAGGTAATTATCCAGTTTTCTTGGCACTGGTGAGGCCTCTGCTGGTGTACTCTGTTTAGCGTTGGTGCCACACTTTAGGAAAGATGCAGGTAAACTGGAAAGCATGCAGGGGACAGCAACAAAAATGACAAAAAAATGTACAAAACCTAACCTGTGAGAAAAGGTTAAAAAACTGGACATGTTTAGTCTTGAGAAGAGAAGAATGAGATTGATAGACTTGCAATATGTTAAGGGCTGTTATAAAAAGGACTGTGATCAACTGTCCTCCATGTCTACTGAAGGTAGGAGAAGAAATAATTGGATTGATTTGCTGAAGATTTAGGTTAGATATTAGAAAAAAGTTTCTAACCACAACAGAACTCCATTTATCCAGCGTAATTGGTACTGGCGCCAGACTGGGTAATCAAAAATTCATATAATCCAGAGAATGGGAAAGTGCAAGGCTGCAGCTCTGTCTGGCAGCTACCGGAGAGATCACCCACTTCTGGACCTCTGTGCACTGATTGGCTGGTTAATACAAAGAGACGGATAGTGGAGAGTCAGATAAATGGGGGTTCTACTGTATAAGGATAATTCCAAAGGGGTAGCCGTGTTAGTCTATTGTAGAAAGACAACAGAGTCCTGTGGCACTTCTGTTAGTCTTTAAAAGTGCCACAGGACTCTGTTGTCTGTATAAGGATAGTTAAGCTCTGGCTTCCAAGAGAGTTTGTGGAATCCTATCGTGGAAGTTTTTAAGAATAGATGAAACAAAAACCTCTCAGGGGTTGTCTAGATATACTTGTCCCTGTCTCAGCACAGGGAGCTGGGGTAGAGGACTTCTTGAGCTCTCTTCCATTCTTTCATTTCTATGCTCATATGATGTTCATCATCAATCAACATCTTCAGGCTACTGGGCCAGCCCAGCGTATTACTCCTTTTCCCGCCCACAAAGCCAAAGGTTTGCATTACAGCTCTATCCTCTGTTTGGGAAGAGGGGGTGAGACTGCCAACAGAATACACAAACATTTCTCCCTAATAAGTCAGAATGGCCTTTTAGAACATTCATCTCCCAACAACATACCTGAGCTAAATCTGCTATCCTCAGCAGTGTTGTACGTGCCAGCCTCAAGGGATCTGTAAAGTAAATTACTCACCCCACCCCTTTGCAAAAAACAGTGGTTGAAATACACAGCAACATCCCCAGGTTCACAGGTGTTTAAGTAAGAAAGTATTTTGCTTACTTTTATGTAGAGATGTGTCAAAAGCCACCAAACCTAAGAAAAATGCTGCCCCCCCCCCTTACAGAAATCGCAGCTGTGTGCCTCTATTCTCATCTCTGCCCTAGGCACATGCCCCCAGTTTGCAAGCAATCATTTATGGTCTCGTTTCTTTATACTTATCTCTTTTATGACACATTGCAATCTGTTATGTTGTAATTTAATATAACGTGCCCTATTGCTGGGATGTAATGCAACATGACAGGACCATTGAAATGTAAGAGAAATAAGATGGTATTTAATATTAAGGATAAGATTATGTCACAGAGGTCACAGATTCCATAACTTTCAAACACATCTGTGACATTTTCCTCTGCAGTGGGGGCGGATCCGTCAGCCAGTGTGGGCCTCGGAGCTCTCAGTCAGTCCTGGAGTGCCAAGTCTCTGCAAGTGTGGGGACCAGGGCCGTCCTTGGGTGGGGAGTGAACGGGGCAATGGCCCCAGGCCCCGTGGTTATGTGGGCCCCGCGCTGGCCTGCTCCCAGCTGGGGGCAGTGGGGGGGCCATGCTGCGGACCCCCCCACAGCCACACTTTGCCCTGCCCCTGCCAAAGGCAGCAGGGTGGGTGGCTTTGCCCAGCCTCTGGCCAGGGCCAGCGGTACCTGCCCCCGGGGTGGAGCAGGCAGGCCCAGGGGCAGGGCAGTGTGGTGCCCGGCCTCTCTGGACTGGGCCGGCCTGGCCTGCCCCACATGGTCAGCCCCGGCCAGCGGCGGGGCCAGCGGCAGGGCCTTGGGACCCATTCCCTGGCTGGGATGCTGGGGGCCGGCTTATCCTGGCTGGGGACCCAAGGGCGTGCCGCCGCTGGGAACCGAGGCTTGCCAGGCTCCCAGGCGGGGGAGCGGGTTGACCTAGGCCTCCCTTCTCCTCTCCATGGTGCGGGTGGAGTGGGCCCCCCCCCAGACCTGTTGCCCCAGGCCCCACTCTTCCCTAGGGATGGCCCTGGTGGGGACCCAGAGCTCCCAGCCACTGTGGCAACAGGTGATGGACCCCACCCGCACCACCTTCAGCAGGGGTCGGATTCTCATTCTCCTGCCCTTGGGATTCAGTCATGCCCCTGTCTGTCCCTGTCCCATCCCCCCCCCGCTATTATTTTTAGTAAAAGGTGCAGACAGATTGTGAATTTTTGTTTATTACTTATGACCTGTCCACGTCTGTTGTAGAGCTGGGATGCCCGCCTCAGGTCAGGTATTCTGGGAAGGTAGGAAAAGGCCATGGATTGATGTCTTCCCCACTAGGTTCTCTGCTGAGATGAGGCAGCAGGGCATTGAAAATTGCTGGGAGTGGTCTTTTCTTTCAGGCATTGTCGCTTAATGGGCAGAGTCAGCAAAACAGTGGGACAGTGTGGCCTGGGGGCTGGTGTCAATAAATCTGCCCCCATCTGGGCAGTGTACCCTAGTAACCAGAGTCAGTAAAGCAGCCCCCTTGTCGGGGCAGGGCGATCTAATGTCCCACTGGGGGTTGTGGCGTGTCACCTATGGTGGCATGGCACCCAAGGTAGGGGTCCTCAGGTTTGCCCAGCTCCTATAAGCTCCATCCCAGGACCTCACTGGTGATGGTGGTGATTTTCACCAAGTCAGCGGGGCTCCTCCCGAAACACAGACTGGCACCCTGCTTCACCCCCTTTAACACCATTTGACCCCCTGAGCTACTTTCTATCATGGTAGCAGCAGCAATATTCAATGATTGCCTGAGGCTTCTGGGCTATGTCTACACTGGGTAATTTAAGTCGACTTAGTGTGTCCACACTGAAAATTAAAGTCGACTTAAAAGGGAGCTTACAAAGTCGACCTAGAGCGTCCACATTGGACGCTCTAGGTCGACATTGTGGGGTGAGGGAGACCTAGGGCAGGTCCACAGGGGCAGGGGGGGCACCCCTTGCCCAATGCCAGGGGGCTCAGCCTTTGCCCCATTGTACATAGGAGGGTGGGCAGGGCTCTGCCCTGTCCTATAGGGGCATGCCAGGCTCCTCCTGTGCCCCCCCCAGCAGGGAGGGCATTGGTGTAGCCCTGGGGTAGCCCTAAGTCGACTTAGGGCTACCCCACATCTACAGTGACTTAAGTCGACTCTAGGGAGTCAACTTAAGCCTTAGGTCTACTAGAAAGGAGGTTTAATAAAGTCAACTTAATTTTAATTAAGTCGACTTTATTTTCCTTAAGTCGACTTAAACAAGCTGCTTAAGTCAACTTAAGCGAAGTGTAGCGTAGATGCAGGGTAAATTAAGTCGACTTAAGCAAGCTTAAGTTGACTTAATTTACCAGTGTAGACGCAGTTCTGGAGTCTCCAGTTGGTGTGGTTCCTGGCAATTTGATCCCTCCTCAGGGCTCGTCTGGTAGCCTGGGATCCATTCAGGGATTGGCAAGGTTTGGCTCAGCACTCAGCATCTGTACAGAGAGTTGGCAGTGTGCTTCCTTCCCGGTCAGCAGTCCACCCCAACTGAGCTGGGGTGCTCCCTTTTATATCCCCCTTCTATGCTGAGCATGCCAAGCAAAGGCAGAAGGATGAGATCTCTTCAGCCTGCAGCGAGTCCTTAAACCTCTTTAGGCCAGGAAGGGGCTGGTATGCCCCATCACAGTGACTTTTACTAAAAATAACCGTGACAAAACCTTAACCTTAAATCTTATGTAGACACAGTAGCTATGAGCATTCTGTTGAAAAAAGGGGGTTGGGAAGTGCTAAGAGCCTGCCTGTCCATTCTATTACACCAGATTTATGCAGGCACCATTGAAGTCAGTTACTTTAGTGTAAAAACCCAGCATCAGAGTGTGGAGAATTATGCCCATTATCTTCCTTGTTATGGCAACCAAATCTCAAGTGTGAAGAGAAGCAGTTTCTATTTTTACCTTTCCAAGGTACTCAGGTTTGGTAGAATAAGGAAGTGATTTTTAACAAGATAAAAAGGAAGAAGGGAATTGTTTAAAGTGGGCAGGATTGCAGGGTGCCACTGACCTGACAAAAATATAGATCAATATAAATTTAATTGAGTAAGGTCACTGACACATGCACTTTAATCACTGTCTTGCCAAGTAAACAGACATTTATTTTGTTGAGATTATGATACGATCATACTCCCCCTATTCCCCCCCCCTTTTTTTTTTTCCAGACACTTTTAAGTACTAGGATTTGCAATTCTCTGTGCTCAAGAGTGACCTCATGTTTAGCAAAAATGTCAGAACTGCTGTTTTAGGTTGAAGGAGACCAAGGGCAGGACAAGTAAGAGGAGTTGCTGTCCTTCAGCCCTGGCCAGGTAGCCAGTCATTGGCTTGAGATAAAAGGTGTGGCAAATGTCATGCAAAAGGGCAAAGCAAATATTTAAACTTGAAGGCGTGTTGCAACTATTTTTCCTAAGGCACTGAGCAACTCCAAATCATACTACATTCATGCCAGAGTGTTGCAGTTAGGGGAGAAAAAAAAAAAAGCAGTCAGCAGTGAGAAACCTTGAAGCTGAGTCTAAAAACTCTGGTCTTCACAATTGCAACAAGCAGCTCTTATTTTTGGTGCACTTCAGTTACAGCAGCAGTTCTCAACCACTGTGTCAGGGTACATTACCGTGTCACCACACAGCAGTGGTAAGTGTGTTGTGGAGAGCCGGGGAGATGGCTAGATTCTGCCTGGGGGTGGACTGATGGGTCCTGTAGGGTCACACATGACCCACAAAAGGTTGAGAACCACTGATTTACAGGACAACAGATACAATTTTCATTTAAGACTTGTCTATTGAGCTGTAGTAGTAAATAAATAAGTGGGTAAACTAACCAAAAGTTTATTCCATTTTCCCCATATGAGCAGCAGGTAAGCTGTTTACGCTCAACCACAATACTATTTGTCTACACACAAAAATTGCTTTAACTACATCAGTATACACCACTTTACCAGTAAAAAGATATTTATATGGATCTGGCTTATTACTGATTAGGGAATGGGCATAAGCTATACTGGAATACACTTCATCAGATTTTCTCCCACAAAAGCTCATGCGATAAATAAATCTGTTAGCCTTTAAAAGTGCCACAGGACTCCGTTGTTTCACATCACAATAGCTATACAGGTTTAAAAACTAAAGACATGGCCTTTCTACTGTTCTGGGATTTTAGGTTTTTTTAAACTTGCAACTGAAAACACTTTAAAAACCCTTTTGAACTGTCATAGCAATGTAATATGATCTTACTGTAAATTAAAATTCAGGCCCAATAGGACAAATTTAGCCATCATGTAAGTAGGTAATATTTCTTCCATGTTAATGGATCTGTACTCACTTGTATCAAGGTTGAATTTGACCTGTTCTTTGTTATTTTAATTCTGTATATTTTTATGCTACCACAATACAACAGATTCTCTCTACCAACAAAATCCTCCAGATAACATTTAGAAAAATACTTTGAAGGCTGTAAACTTCATGGGAACAAACTGCTAAAATCTCCCTTTCTTTTCCTTTATGGTCAATCAGTTTATACATCAGAAAATGACTGGTAGGGTCAGTGGTAGCAACAACTCTGCATTTGACACCCTCAACCAAATATTCATGACTGGCAACCTGAGGTCTTTTGCATGTGCAGTTGCTTCAGTTTTTTTGTGCAAGTTTGTTGCATGCAAAAAGGTGCTGACATTTATACTTGGCAACAACAGGTGTGATGGGCTGTCAGCACTCCAGATGGGAGCCTACTGCTGGGGTTTTGGAGGAATTAGTTCAAACAGATATTCCACGCATGGAGTGTACGCCATCACTTCTTGATTAACTGCTCAGCCCTTCAGCTGACCACCTGTCCATCTTTCCCCTGTCTGGGGGAAAATTTTACTATCCCAGCTCTGCCACTCCAACATCCATAGCCACCACAGTTCTACCACCACTCTGCTGGTGATCTGGGGGAAAACAGGGATAGGCACAGGCCCACTCCCTTCTCCAGACCCCAGCCCAGGGACCCTACATACAGCAACCTGTGAACCACCTCTTCCCCCCCAACTACTCTACAAAGTCCTTGGGCCACTTCCCCACAGCTCTAGTACCTTTTCCACCCTTATATCAGGGCCCTGGCTCCTACAAAGCCCCTGTGGTCACTGTCCTGGGTAGTGACTCCTTCAAGCAACCAGCCTTTCCTACCTAAGCAACCAGGATGCACTGCCTGCTCTGGCTTGTCAGCTCCCTTTTATACATGGCTTCCAGACCATGATTGGCTACTTCACTGCTGCTGTCCATTGGCTACTGCTCCTAGGGCCCTTTTAACCCCTTCCTAACCAGTGTGGGGCAGCTGCCCCACCGCACCAGGATTTAGCAATCAATGGACAGCACTTGGTACAGCTGTATCTTTGGAATTGAATTAAAGTCTTGTTAATTCAGTTTAACTTAATTCTGAATAGAGTGTCCACACAAAGGTTTAATACAATTTAAATCTACTTTAAAAGTTCATTCAGATTAACTTTCCTGAGTGTCCCCATGTAGACAAGCCCTGATAGTTTGTGGTCAGCTGCTGAACTTGGACTATTTAATGAGTGAAGACAAAGCTTGAGGCACTTAAATGCCCGTTAGTATGTACAAATCAAGCTTTGTATGCAAAATTGTGGTTTTTGTATATGTATACATAGGCATGAAAATTTCCATGGATCTCGGTCCTCACTTTGGTCCAGTCCTGTGAACCTTAAGTGGGAGCTTTGCTTGTATATATATGAGTTGTTAGAAGCTTTACATGCAGTGGGCTGACTGGAGTGTGTCCTTCATGAAAATCTAGCTCAAGATACGCAAAATATCCTACAGCTGATACACCAGCAGAATTCATTATATTACATGTGGGATGTGATTTCCCCATCTAACACTCTTTTGTATCATTTTACAGTTCCTCTGCAGATTTTTAGGGCGGAAAACTCGAGAAAATAAATTTTGTTCATGGTATTATGCAGTATTTGTGATGAAAAAGAGTGTGTATTTTGGCAATACCATGTTCTTCTATAATTAGTAAGACCGTAAAAGTATGTACTTGATTGAACTCCTGAGTGGCACACGGTCCATGAATGAGCAGCAGATGGGGCTTGAGATTTAAAAATGAAGAGCACAGGATGACTTCATCTCCTAAATCTGTTATTGATTAAACTATGCAGAGGCAAGACTCATTTTATTGACATTTAGTACAGCGGCTCTCAGCTGCTGAGCTTAAGGAGTGAGCAACGTAGATAGAATCAGAAAAGGGCTGAATAAAAAACGGTTACTGACCTTTGGTAACTGTTGTTCCTTGAGATGTTTTGCTCATGTCCATTCCATGTTAGGGTGTATGCATGCTACATGCACAGTTGCTGGAGATTCTTCCATTAGTGGTATCAGCAGGGCCCACTCCGTCCTCCTAGAGTGCCCAATACTCTGTAAACACCTCTGATTCCTTTCTGGCCCAGTTTGTGCAAGCTACTTACTGTTTACAGACAATAGTGCAATGTCCTACTTCTCACTGATGTAATTCTCCTTTTTATGGCCAATTGATATTAACCCAATGGCCTATGAACATTCCCTACATTATCTCCAACCCCTTTCCTCATGACTCTTAGTAACATCCAATAGAGTTTTGAATTACAAAATGTACAGCCCTTCTGGGCTTCCCCTTGACAAGAGCTGCTACTACCTAGAATCCAGGCTCACAGGGTGTGTGTTTTACTTGGTAACTGCATCTGCTATCTGTAGCACATGGATTCATTACAGCTACCTCCTCAGAGCTTTTATTATTGTGATTAAAGAGATGACAAAGGGACTTCTGAGTGTCTAACAGCATTTATCATAGAATCATAGGGATGGAAGGGACATCATGAGGTCATCTAGTCCAACCCCCTGCTAAAAAGCAGGACCACTCCCACTAAATCATCCCAGCCAGGGTTTTGTCTAACCGGGCCTTAAAAATCTCCAAAGATGGAGATTCTACCTCCTCCCTAGGTAACCCATTCCAATGCTTCACCACCCTCCTAGTGAGAAAGTTTTTCCTAATATCCAGCCTTGACCTCCCCAGCTGTAATTTGAAACCATTGCTCCTTGTTCTGTCCTCTGTTACCCTCGAGAACAGCCTAGCTCCCTCTTCTTTGGAGCATCCCTTCAAGTAGCTGAAGGTTGCTATCTAATCTCCCCTCAGTCTTCTCTTCTGCAGACTAAATAAGCCTAGTTCTTTCAGTCTCTCCTCATAAGTCATGTGCCCCAGCCCTCTGATCATTTTTGTTGCTCTCCGCTGGACTCTTTCTAATTTGTCCACATCCTTTCTGTAGTGGGGAGCCCAAAACTGGACACAGTATTCCAGATGCGGCCTCACCAGTGTCGAATAGAGGGGAATTATCACATCCCTCGATCTGCTGGCAATACTCCTACGGATGCAGCCTAATATGCCATTGGTCTTTCTGGCAACAAGGGCACATTGTTGGCTCATATTCATCTTCCCATCCACCATAACCCCCAGGTCCTTTTCTACAGCACTGCTACTTAGCCGATCGGTCCCCAGCCTGTAGCTGTGCATGGGATTTTTCCGTCCTAAGTGTAGGACTTTGCACTTGTCTTTGTTGAACCTCATGAGGTTTCTTTCGGCCCAGTGTTCCAATTTGTCCAAGTCTCCCTGGATCCTGTCCCTGCCCTCCAGAGTATCTACTATTCCCTCCCAGTTTAGTGACATCCGCGAACTTACTAAGCACACAGTCTATCCCATCATCAAGATCATTAATGAAGATGTTGAACAGAACCGGCCCCAGGACCGACCCCTAGGGCACTACACTCATTACAGGTTGCCAATTAGACATCAAGCCATTGATTCCTACCCGCTGAGCCCATTGATCTAGCCAGTTTTCTATCCACCTTATGGTCCACTCATCCAACCCATACTTCCTTAACTTGCTGACGAGAATGCTGTGGGAAACCATATCAAAAGACTTGCTAAAGTCAAGGTATATTACATCAACGGCACTTCCCGCATCCACAAATCCAGTCATCTCATCATAGAAGGAAATCAGGTTGGTCAGGCACGATTTGCCCTTGGTGAATCCATGTTGTCTGTTCCTGATCACTCTATTTTCCTCCAAGTGTTTCAGGATGGATTCTTTGAGGACCTGCTCCATGATTTTCCCAGGGATTGAGGTGAGGCTAACCAGTCTGTAGTTCCCTGGATCCTCCTTTTTCCCTTTCTTGAAGATAGGTACTATATTTGCCTTTTCCAATCCTCCGGGACCTCCCCTGTTCGCCACGAGTTGTCAAAGATAATAGCCAGCGGCTCTGCAATCACTTCAGCCAACTTCCTCAGCATCGTCAGATGCAGTTCATCTGGCCCCATGGACTTGTTCACATCCAGTTTCTTTAAGTAACTCCGATCCTGACTTTCCATCACCGAGGGCCGCTCTTTTCTCCATTCCGCGTTACCCTGTGTAGTATCCTGGGAGCTGGCCCTCCCTGAGAAGACCGAAGTAAAAAAAGCATTGAGTACTTCAGCCATTTCCGCATCATCCACCACAAGGATGCCTGCCCCATTCAGTAAGGGACCTACACCACCTCTGATCCTTTTCTTGTTGCTGACATACTTATAGAACCCCTTTCTGTTATCCTTCACATCTCTTGCTAGCTGCAACTCCAGTTGTCCTTTGGCCTTTCTGATTTTATCCCTGCAGTTCCGAGCAATATCTTTATACGCCTCCCTTGTCATCTGTCCAAGCTTCCACTTGTTGTAAGCTTCCCTTTTATGTTTCAGCTCCCCGTAGAGTTCCCTGCTAAGCCATGCTGGGTGCCATCCACATTTGCTGTTCTTTGTGCACATCGGAATGGTATCTTCCTGTGCCTTTAACAGGGTTTCTTTAAAATACAGCCAGCTGTGTTGGACACCTTTCCCCTTCAGATCAGCCTCCCAAGGGATCCTGCCCATCAGCTCCCTAAGGGAGCCAAAATCTGCTTTTCTGAAGTCCAGGATGTGTGTTCTGCTTCTTTCTTTCCTTCCATTGATCAGGATCCTGAACTCTACCATCTCATGGTCGCTGCTGCCCAGGTTGCCATTCACTTCTACTTCCCCGATCAATTCTTCTCTGTTTGTAAGCAATAGGTCTAGAGGTGCAAGGCCCCTAGTTGGTTCCTCCAGCATTTGTACTAGGAAGTTGTCCTCAATATTCTCCAAAAACTTCCTGGATTGCCTGTGCACTGCTGCATTACCTTCCCAGCAGATGTCAGGATAATTGAAGTCACCTATAAGAACCAGGGCCTGCAATCTGGAAACTTCTGTTAGTTGTCCATAGAACACCTCATCCACCTCCTCCTTCTGGTCTGGCGGTCTGTAGCAGACACCCACCATGACATCCCCCTTGTTGCATTCTCCTCTAAACTTAATCCACAGACTTTCAACTGGCTTGTTTTCACTTTCACAATGGAGCTTCGAGCAGTCATACTGCTCTTTTACATATAGTTCTACTCCTTTCCCCCCTTCTTCCCTGTCTGTCCTTCCTGAACAATTTATATCCATCTATGGCAGTGCTCCAGTTGTGCAGATTATCCCACCGTGTTTCTGTTATGCCAATTATATCATAGCTCCTTGTCTGCGCCAGTACTACCAATTCTTCCTGCTTGTTTCCCAGGCTCCTCGCATTTGTGTACAGACATTTAAAATACAGGGCCAATTGCCCTACTTTGCCCTGTCGATTCTCCCTCCTGTCGATTCTCCCTCCTGTCGCATCTTCCTCCTTGCAATTTCTCCCGGTGGCCTCCTTCCCCACTTGCCTGAGGTATTATGACTTCATTAGGAAATAAAAAACAATTATTTGATTTCCCCCCCCTCAGTTCCAACTACCCTCTCTTTTATTCCTGCTGTTACAGTCCCAGCACCCCCCAAGTTTCATCCCTTCCCTCAGGTCTCCCTCAGTTTCACTTACCTGTGGGCTTTGGTCACCTTCCCCCTTCAAACCTAGTTTAAAGCCCTCCTCACTAGGTTAGCCAGTCTGCTTCCAAATACGCTCTTCCCCTTCCTCGATAGGTGGAGTCCATCTCTGCCTAGCAGTCCTTCTTCCTGAAACAGCACCCCATGGTCGAGGAAGCCAAAGCCCTCCTGGTAACCCCATCTTCGCAGCCAGGCATTCACCTCCAGGATGCATCTGTCTCTGCTCCGGCCCCTACCCTTGACCGGAAGGATCGAGGAGAACACCACCTGTGCACCAAACTCCTTCACCCGTGCTCCCAGAGCCCTGTAGTCACCTTTGATCTGCAGAGGGTCACCTCTCGCAGTATCATTGGTTCCCACATGGATGAGTAGCATGGGGTAGTAGTCAGAGGGACGGATGATTCTCGACAATCCCTCCATAAGGTTTTGGATACGGGCCCCCGGCAGGCAGCATACCTCCCGAGAGGCCTTGTCAGGGCGACAGATGGGTGCCTCCGTCCCCGTCAGAAGAGAGTCCCCAACCACCACAGCCCGACGTTTCCCCCTGGGTGTGACGGTTGTGATCCTCCCAACCTCGGGGGGGCTTCTCCTCTTCCACCTCATCGCTCATCTGTAGCGCCGCGTAGCGGTTCTTTACCACAACGGAGGGTGGGATGGGAGCAGGGGTGGAACACTGTCTGCTGCCAGAAGTAACTAGCTGCCAGTGTCCACCCTCTGCCTGAGCCATCTCATCCTTCTCCGAGGTTGTGGCAGCAGTCTTTTGCACCTGGATAGTTCCTCATCCCTGCATGTTTCCTCATGGATACTATCCAGGAACTTCTCCAGGGCATGGATACTCCTGAGCCTAGCCACCTCCTCCTGTAACTTCCCCACCTGCTTCCCAAGTAGAATATAGCCTGATGTGCCTACGAACTGCTGTATTCATCATTTTTGTTCAGTTTCAAGGAGTGGCTGCATCCTATTTCCTGACAGATACACTGGCCACATTTTTTTCCCCAGAGGTCAGATCTTTAGGTGCATAACAAGATTTGCCAGGAGTGGATGGTGATTTAGAGACTTGCTCTATATCCTGTAGGCTTTGGATCCCATGCACTTGTCCAGAAACTCTGGAATGGATAATTGAGCTAGTTTAGTTTCTGCACTGGGCTCCTTTTCCCCCTAAGATTATTAACATGGCTTTCAATTATTTTTAAAGACCCCTGCTAGCAATTTAGTTTTAATTATCTACATGGTGTAGCTGTAAGTTATTAAATACGAAGGTCAGTTTAAGGTCTCTCTGAAAATGGGTTCTACAGCCATGGAAAGGCTTTCCATCCTGCTCTGTCATTGTTATTACTTATAATTAAAATAATACTTAATACTTACCTAGCAAATTCATGTCCAGAGTGCTTTACAAATATTAACTGGTTAATTTGCACCCCACCACTGTAAGGCAGGGAGGAAATTACATTTATCTTCACTGCAGTAGTCTATATCATAGGGGAAGAAGACAAAGGCATATAGTACTATATGAGCATTACAGCTGAGCAGGAGTGTTATGAGATACATGGTTATAATGGCATCACTTTTCTCAGGCTGCTACAATGTCAAACCAGATCCTGGAGAGTGGTCCTTTAAGCATATCCAAGTTCCCTCTAGGAAGGAAAATCTCATCAGTAGCAGCCACCAAGAACCCCAGGAAGGGGCCTACACAAATCCCCCTTGTTCTTTGCCCTCAGTGGAGCTAAGACTACAAGGGTACATAGCACTGCCACCCTATCAGAATGCCGTATTGGCTGCCTGGAGCCTTTAAGAAAATTTCCCATAGGAGTTGGCTGTTTAGGGATCATAACCCCTCATGATTCCAGGTCTAAGGCAGCCATTGACTGACAGGGATTAGGAAGATTTATTTAATAATTGTCCATTATGGTTTTATGGCATCTTTGACCAACTACTGTCAGACAGGATTCTAGACGGACTACTGGTCTGACCTGGTACAATATAGCAATTAGTTTTCCTGTGCAATTACCTATCGCTGTGCAAAGTGGGTGTAAAATGCTGTCATTCTGATTTTGTTCTAGATTCTGGAGAATGAGGCCATCGTACAGACATCAGACTACCCAGACTTGTTCAGCCAATACTGCCTAGCTCCCTAACACGGCTGCTACCCTAACGAAGTACCACATTTACTGCTTATACCCTAGTGCCAGACAGCACAAAGTATGACACACTCCACATTGCCAGAGTTCTCAAGTGTTAAACTGAGCCCTTGAGGAACTAGCAGGTCTTCTATTGTATCACAGCCCCATCTTGAACCCCGTGCAGATTCCCATGCTTCCTATTTAACAGAAGATCTCCAACAACTATCCCCTAACTCCTCTCTCTCTCTCTCTCTCTCTCTCTCTCTCTCTCTCTCTCTCTCTCCACATTAGTTTTTCCCTTTCCTCTACATTTCCCAGGAAATGGAACACACCCTCTTCCCTCTGCATGAATAGAATAGGTCTTTGCAGTTAGCTGAGAATGAAAGCCACCCCTGAATCTTGAATCTTGAAGACAAGGATCATGAACATGTCAATTTGCAGAGGCTGCCTGATAATCCTGAGACTGCCCATGTAACAGACAGAATGATAGCCTTCTACCACCCCTTCTCATAAAGAAGATGGTGCTGTAGGGTGTAGAATATCTAATAGGATGTTACTGTAACTGCTGAAAAGAGAGCATGGTGTCCCAATCAGTGCTATTAGACCATATGGCTGCAGAACACAAAAGATCTATATATAGAAACACGTGTCTACTGGGGAAAAAAGACCATAGTGCTTTTTGTTTTTAAGAGATTTGTTCGCAATCCTACTATGCCCTCCATGCAAGGTTTAATGCATAGCTAAATGATCACAATATCGCTCATCAATACCACAGGCTCCCATTACATGCCAGCCTGTGTTAGTGATACAGATTTCTATTTTACTCCCAGTTTAGCAAAGTCAGTGTGACATGAGGGAGGGGGGGAATGCTTGATAGGTTCCTGTCTAGTGAATAATTGAATGCTGAACTTTAGTACTCAAACCTCACAGAAAAAACTTGGAAATTGTCCTCCTTTTGTGAACTGTCAAAACAGGCTTGCTCACTGGTGTATTTATAGTCAGATACCCATGACAATAGTTCAATATATCTATGGAGTTGATCATACAGCTTGGACTGAAGTAATCATTTAATTGGCTAACAATGCCTTCATCATATTCGTACTCCACAGATCAGTACAAAACAACAATATATAAGGATGCCATTTAAAGCAAATCACGGACTAAGTTTACCCAAGATGGTGAAGGGAGGCATATTACAGTTCCTGCACTAGCTGATGCACCTCATTCTAGGTCAAAAAAGATTTTCAGGAAATTAAAAGGCTATATTTTTAACTAAAAAAAACTACAAAAATTTGACCATCACTAATGAAGAATGTTAACAAGATCCTCTTAAAGCCCACAGGTGGTTACCATTAAATAAAATCTGATTCCCCTGTTCCTCCCCCCATAGGCAGGTCCTCCACCCTCAAACAGTGTTGTATCAAACCCTCAAACAGTATGTTGACTTCACTAGGTCACTGAACATCACACTTGGGATCTAGTATTCAATGAAGATAATGGACAGCTTTCTGATGATGTCAATGGTCATTTGGCCCAGAACAGAAAAGCTAACAACAGCCCAGCAACTTAATAGACCTACTAAAGAAGAAAAAGTTCATATATAAGGAAAAACATACTGAAATGATTCATATGTGCACATTCAACCTTACTATGTACAGTGGAGACATTTTTACTATTTCACCTTTAAGACCCAATGTGCAATAAAATTCTTTAATCATGGCAGCTGTGCACCATATCTAAATTTACAGCAAAATGTAGCTTTTACTGAAGTGAATCCCTGCTGACATCCCAGTGGCCATGAAAAGAAAATGTTCTCTCTCAGCATGGAAAAAACAAAGGTGTAGGGCAAAAGAATAAGTGAGCTGCTGATCAAACTGCATTTTATATTTTGTGGAGTATTTAAAGTCATTAATTTTCTTCTGCAGTCTAATTGGTTGCTCTGGTACCAAATGGGAAAATTAAGACAAAGAAACAAAGAGGTGGTTGTGGAAAATTTCATCAGAGGGTCCTGCTGAGGTTAGTTAGCCACCTGCTAAAATTGCATTAAGAGCAGTGCACTTCAAAGACCCTTACATGTAGGGAGAACATTCTGCATCAATTTTTAAGCAATATGGTTACACATTGTCGGTCATTTGAAATTCAGACAGTCTTGAAAGGAAAGATAAGAGGGACAGACTGTAAGCAGCTGTCATCTATTAACAAAAGAACCATGGACACATTGAAGCTGTTCAAGCTGCTAGGGGCCAGGTCTTTGTAATGTTTCAGTGAAATTTTGTTAAAAGGAAAACCATGAAATAGCAATACAGCACGAGGACTGCCATATGTGACATTTCATTTCATTTTGGGATACCTGGGGAGATGAATGTACTGAGACCCCTGCCTGTTCATTTCTGCTCCCATTTAGCCAAAATGGAAACTTCATGTACAGCAACTTATTCTTTATGGCTTAATTTCCTGGTGTCCACTCAGCCAGTCAGAATCATAAAAAAGACAAGTGTTGTCCTGGAACAACACTATACTTATATTATGAGACACTCTTATTATTCTGAACTTGTGCCTTACTTTTGACCAAAGGATTTGCCTTGAGTACTTGAAACAAAGTATTTCTTAATTAAACATGATCACTTGATTGGATAATAAAAATGAATAGGAAAGTTCCCGTGAATACGGCATGTTGTATTGCTGCAACTACATAAGTAATAAACACCTCAAGACAAATCTTTTACAGCCTAAAACAACTGACGT
This sequence comes from Pelusios castaneus, assembly GCA_007922175.1. Taxonomy (NCBI): domain Eukaryota; kingdom Metazoa; phylum Chordata; order Testudines; family Pelomedusidae; genus Pelusios; species Pelusios castaneus. The sequence goes on along the minus strand of ML685807.1, from coordinate 1,647,434 downwards.
TACAACCCATTTGGCATTTTTGCAATACTACAGTGGAATATTGTCTATCTCATAGAATAAAAGAGCTGCATAATTGAAGTAACATTTAAACAACACTCTTAGGGCAACGCATAAAGATCATATATGGGTGCGTCTACACCAGCAAAGCCACGTCCACACTGGGCTTCTCTTAAGTCGACTTAAGCATTTCTTTAAGTCGACTTAAGGAAAGCTTAAGTCGAATTGACACCTCCTTTTAGGTCGACTTAAGCCTTAAGTCGATTCCTTAAATCAACTTAAGGCCAGTGTAGACGAGGATTAATGCCAGATTGATTTTATTAAGTTGACTTAAAGCCAATATAATGGTTATTTCTGCTGTTAAGTCGATTTTAAGGTCGATTTTAAGTCAACTTAAAGTTGGCCTTGTTAAGTCGACTTAACAAAGTCAACTTAACTTTGTAACTGTAGACATAATCATAGTTATTGGCATTTCCCAGATAGCAAGTGAGAACATATTAAAACCCCAGAAAGACTTGGGCAGGGAACTCTTTGTAATACAGTAAAACCCTATTTTCCTCCAAAGGCTTTGAGGGATATTCAAAACCTTAAGTTTGTCGCTGTAGCTAGCAAATGGACAATTGCCATATTTTTATAAGATACTGATTAACTGAAAGAGGGTTCTCTCCAATAACCCCATAAAGCCAGACAGTCTGAAAGCTGACTAGCATGTACCTTCATTCTTTCTGGTGGCAGGAATCTAGAGTGAAATCTTGACCCTACTGAAATTAGTGGGAATTTTGCCACTAACTTCAATGGGCCATGATTTCATCTCTGGAGCGCAGCCTTCTACCACAGTTTTAGTGGGCCTTGAGGAAGCTTACTGACATCATCTTGTTCATCAGGTTGCCAGAGAATCTCTTCACTGTTCTTTGCATTTGGGGAACGCAGGGGAGAGCAAAGAGGAAAGCCCAGCTCTAATTCGTGTAGCTATGAAACCATGATGCATTTTGTTTCCCGGTTGTGCCATCACTAATGTTCTGAGCACTCTCCCACAGCCATTTTGTTCTTAGTTGCTGCAACTTGTTACAAAAGGGCCAGAGGCGGCCTTTGGCTATTGGGGGCCCCAGGTGAAGGCACATTGCAGGGCCCCCTATAGGCCTGTGGGGACCCATATAGGCCCACAGGGGCCCCCTGTCGCCAGCCCCAGCTCCCCACCGCCATTCCCGGCCCTGACCCTCCTGCAGCCCCAGCTCACTGCTGGCCCCAGCTCCCTCCCCACCAACCCCGGACACAGGGGCCAGCTCCTCCGCCTGCTGCCAACCGAAGCAGACACGGCTTTTGGGACAGGCAAGGGAGCCCCTTACAGCTTGGGGCCCTAGGTGTGCGCCTGCTTCGCCTACCTCAAAAGCCGCCTCTGAAAAGGGCATTCATATAAACACACTGTGCTCTCTCACAGGGACTTGGCTTTCCCTTTTTGTTGCTTCTTTTACCTAAAAAAAGAATTTTTGACTGAAAGTACATGTTTCCCTGTGTGTTTACAGAGCGTTTCAGTTGAATGGAGTTCACTTACCAGGGTTGTACTGTACATTAATAATCAAGAGGAGAGACAGCTAGATAATATAAAGTAAATTGGTCTTCCTGAAGAGATAAGCATCCTAATGGTGTTTTAAGCCATCTCCAGGTAGTGCTGCAGAGTGTCCCATATTTTCTCAGTAAACTTTCAGCAGCAGGAAGGTTGGAGAAAAGGCACCTTTGCTAACATCACAAGCACATACCCTTGAACTGTTCAGGCGGTGGGAAGGAGCAAACCCATAGTGGGCCAAACACAAATTAGCACAGGCATTAGCACTATGCTAACATTACATCATCTCATTTGCATAATCACTCCTATACTAGCCATTTGTCCCTATGTGTGCCCTTTTATTCTAGCTACTTAAATTCTGTGTAGTTTTCCAAATGTATTTCAGCCCTGGATATATCCATCTGGTTTCCTCAGGACACCACTCGCAGAATACAATTCACCCCAGGCTGATTATGTTGCAGCTTCAGCCAGTTGCTATGTGTACTCGGTGACATTTACGGTGCCCGGATCTGTAATGCTGCAGGTGTCTGTAATGATCCCACTGGCATTGATGCAGATCCCATCACCCTCCCATCTGCTCACTGAGAAATCAAGCTTTCAGCTTTCTCTCCTGCGTCAATGTGGGATGTCACAGGTACTTCAAGTAAATCTGAGTGATTTTTCAAGGACCTTAGGCTGTCCATTTCCTTTACCAGATTGCAGCTCTGAAGGACAGGAAACAACATTTGCTGGCTCTCAGCTGCGATCACTGCTTCCTAGCTGGACTGGTTGTCTGTCAATTTAGAGAGTCATTCCACTGTAAAATGTTCAATTTGCATTTCCACGTCTCCCCACCCCCATCTCCAAAAGCGTGGCATTTTCTTAAGTTTGAATAGCCAGGATCCTGTCTCACTTTTCCCTGCAAAAGGATCCATCTGAAGTCTGTTTTTATGGCATCAGATCTGGAAATTAATTAATGACAAAATGTAGCAGTTATTCAGTGCTTTACCTCTTCAAAGCATCGCACAAACATGAATGAATTAAGGCCAGTTTGTGTCTAATTTAGACCAGGTGACTAAAGGGCCCAGGAAAGGATTGTGAGTCAATAACCTTGTCTATACATTGTCTCACTTCGTAGTTTTTGTCTACAATAGGTGCAGCCATAGTGGTGTCCACCATAGTTTAACAGGTAGTGTGGCTAGAACACTAGATTTTTTTTAGCATCACATCAAGAAGATTTGCTCTCTCAACAGGTTTCCTTGACATAATGCTGAATACAACTGAGCCCCAGGTATACTATCATTTCAGCAGATGTCAGTACTGATCCAGCGACACCCACTTCTGAAAAAGACAAACCCACACAACCAAAAAATAGGTACAGAATGTACCAGTGTACATAAGACTTATTTAGGTGTTAAATGTATTCAGTCTTAGACAATGGTTCACAACCATTGGGTTAACTACCCTGGAGGGATTTTAATTTGATGGCAAGTGAAACACAGAAATCCAACTGCCTTTCTGTAAAATACAGGAGGAAAAATAGTATGTGGACAAAAATTATGACAATATCATGTTTGGTGTGTCCTTTGCTGCAATTGGTAGGCTGTATTTCAGTGCTTTGTAATTGATACTGCTCATAAACACAAGGGAAAAAGAGGAAGAGGGCAGGCTATAAAGTAAAAGGTCGGAGCTGCAAGACAAAGCATATTCTGAAGAGACTGGAAGGAATAAGGTGGTTAAAAGGATCACTAGATGGCAGTCAGCACTATTTCATGGACAGCAGGAGGAGGCAGCGGTATGTATGCTGATGAGGACCGAAAAATGAGGAAAGAACATGCAATGTCAGGAAAGATTGAGGGGTGGGGGTTTTTTTGTGTCAAATTCTGGTTACCTTACTCACTCTAGCAGTCCAAGGGCAGACAACTTGGTAATGACCCAAAGCAAGCATACGTAATAATAGGGTTACTCATATGGCTAAAGCTTAGTGTGCAAAAAAAGAAGCCTAAGAATTAAGCTAAAATCTCAAAAGGTTGTTGTCCTGTCAAGCATTTTAGCCTCACTACATAACCCAGTAGCTAGTGTACTCCCCTGTAATGTGGGAAACCCCCTTCAAATCCCGTTATCAAATCAGGTAGAGGGCAAAAGTGAACCCATGGCTGTAACATCCCAGATGAGTGCCCTAGACAATGAGCGACAAGTTATAATAAAGACATTCCCATTACCCCATCTGCCCTCCCCATCTCCCCAATTTTGTCAGTCTAGCCCTTTATAAATACCCAGAAGAGATAGTTTCAATACACTTTTTTTAAAAAAAAATTTCCAGAAGCTATTTGACTGGAACAGATTTTTCCCACCCAATTTTTCAGACCTGCTGGTGGACTCAAAAACAAAACCATCCTGCACAATAAGACAATTACTCAACCAGCTCTACTACTAATATGTTTAAAGACAGGCCCTGCCCCACACAGTTTATGATTTAAATATATTTGCTTTTTTTGTGATGTTTTGCTTTGTGACATTTCTTTGTATTTAAACTGTTGATTGTTGTCTCCGAACTAATCATTTAACAGGATATATGTACACTATTTAAACTCCAACTCATAGTAACCAATAATGAAATATTTCACAGTCAATGAAGATTAATTTGAGTGTAGTAAGTTATATGGTTACTATTAAATGTTACTAAAAGGCACTTTCACCTATAAGGAAAAAAAATCAATTTTGTGACCTCTCTTCGCTCCGGTCTAGTTCCATTCGTCTATTTCCCCTCACCAACTTATTTCTAATTTCATTATTGTCTGTTCAGTGCATACAATGCTGAAACATTCCTTTTAAATTACAGAACAATAAAAAGTCCATATGTGATATTTACCAGTGAAATATTCAAAGTATTTTAAATATATTCTGTTTATAGAATACTGCTTTCCCAACTGCAGAAGATTTAAGCTGCTCATATGTCTCATGCATTTACCACCCTTAAATATTTAACACAGAGAGGACTTTATGATCTTTGATGACTCACTAGTTCCCCACTGTAATGATCATTCAGAGAGAAGTAGAAGAGTTGAGAAATACAAATCAGAGAGGCAGAGGGGACCAAAGTGGATTAAACCAATCAATATGCTGTAGTCTTGCAGAAAGGTGTGGGCATCACACAACACATCCGATCTGATATTCCAACATGCCAGGTCAAACAATATAAAAACTGAAATCCACTGCTGCACAGAGGCCTGTTTTGATATCTTATACCAGAGAGATGAGATTCACCGGATGAGATTCTCCCTGGTTAATAAGTTATTTACCATTTGAAAGAGGTGTGTGGAAAATGAACAAAATATTCACCTTATTTTTAACACTAAAGTTTATTTGCAAACTGAATACAAAGGAACATATTTTCCTCTCCTCCATAGTCATGCAACCCCCTTGACTTCAGACATAACTAAGAGCAGAGCTAGACTGTTCTCAGTAGTAACAGAGGACAGAACAAGGAGCAACGGTTTCAAGTTGCAGCTGGGGAGGTCGAGGTTGGATATTAGGAAAAACTTTCTCACTAGGAGGGTGGTGAAGCATTGGAATGGGTTACCTAGGGAGGTGGAGGAATCTCCATCTTTGGAAACATTTAAGGCCCGGTTAGAGAAAACCCTGGCTGGGATGAATTAGTGGGAGTGGTCCTGCTTTTAGCAGGGGTTGGACTAGATGACCTCATGAGGTCCCTTCCAACCCTAAGATTCTATTATTCTAAATCCTACACATCGATATAGTCTAACTACACACCTATTACCTAGCAACCTAAATATACCTCCCCAATCTCTCCTCTTACAGAAACTTGCAGTGTATTGTCCATATTGTGGTCTCTTGTTTCCTTCTCTGAAGAAGAGTGCAAAATTATGACAGGTTTATATTCCTTCAGGCCTCTACTACTTTAATGCAAACTCAGCCTTTAGCCTAACTACTTCCAAGAGGCCTCATAGTGATACAAAATAACCTCAACAGAGCGAGCCTTATAACCCAGTTACTACATTTATCAATTTGCCCTCCAGGCATGTTTTAAACTAATAAGCAAAACACCAAGGTCATTCTAGATCTCTTTCTCTTACAATATCATTCCACTTATTGCAAACAGCAAATATAGGCAGGGGCATGCAGAAATTTAAATGTTGAAGAGACACAGAGTTCTTCCAGCCCCATGGCCATGGAGGGAAGAGAGAGAGAGAGAGATCCTCTGGCCAGATGAATTCTGTGCCCCCACTGCATCCCCAGGACCAGACGAGCTGTCCTGCTATGGGGCTGAGGAGTTGTGTCCCCACTGATCATTGGGAGGGCCCATGCCCTGCTTGACACCCCTTCATGCATGCCCCTGAATGTAAGGAAAGCAGGGGAAATATCATAGACTAGCTCTACAGTATCCCTTCCCCCTTTCTGTTTAGCTAATCCTTCCTAATTTAGCATTCTGGCAAATCCCAATGGAATGAAGCCTCTTTGCAGGTCGAGAACATTGCTGATTGATCTCTAGCTAGGTCCTCAAGGTGATCTGGCTGATGTTCAGTTATGTCTATCATTTGGCAGTCCGATCACTAATGAAGCTTTTAGTAACCATGTGATTGCTGGCTGTGTAGTAGCATTCCTTGGTAAACACACTTAGGAATTCATGGATCTTCCATACTAATCACATGCCCATACTAAAAAAGTCACCGCAATCACGCCAGTGCTGATGGAGGTTATTGTGGGGTTCAACTTTGAGCATCCTCATGCCTGAGCTTGTTCTGCCATTTATTATCAAGCAGCTGATTAAAGCAATATGAATCAAAGACATCAATTCAATGATCTTCAGCCTTCCTCAGTGCCCACATTTCACTGCCATACAAGTGCAGCTTTGTAGCAAACATTGTCATAATATTTCCAGAGAGGCCATGTGTAGTAGCCAATGGAAGACCTTGTAACGCGATAAGCTATAGTAGGTGGTGGATGCCATTAATTAGCCCTGACTAAAAGTAACTCTATGTATAAGCAAATCAGAGCTGGTACTGACCAAGGACATACCTTAGTCCCACTAAGTAGCAGACATAATTTGCAAATTTTGTAAAACAATAAGATAAGACCAGGGCAAAGGAATGTTGTAAATAAGTGAAAAAAACACCATGCCTTTTACCCACTTAGTAAGCTGTGGAAAAATATCAGATGTGTGTGCCATTTACCCACTTAGCAAGCAAAGGTATAAAAATACTGGTTAAACCCCTCCCAAATTGGAACCTCGTCATCAGGGCAACTGCTATGTTTGCCGCCATGAGTCCCCACGTTTCACGACCACAGTTGTTTAACTGGGGTTCTCGTCTGCTGAAGGGGCGTAAGCATGGTGCTTTCCTATTTTCTTGTCTGTATTTTTTAAAAATGCAGTTTGTTTTTATTTTTACCTTGCCTCCCAGTTTTGTGCCTGCTGAACCAAATGATCCCTAGGGCCTGAGCTATAGGTTGTAGCCAGAGTCCTGTAACCTTCTTGTAACACCATGCAAGGACATCAACTACTGCATACAACAGTCCATGTGTTTCAAGCATTCTCCCCTCCTTACTAAATCCCCCACACAGAAATCTTTGAAAAGATCTTTTGGCACTAATAGGATGGTTGCCAACCAACACTTTACTTGAGTGTTATAACCTTTCCCCCACACTTTGTCTGTCTCATCCATTTAGATTGAAAATGCTTCGGACAAGGACTATGTTTGTATAGAACCTAGTACAATAGGACCCTGATCTCAGCTGGCTATTATGCAATATCGTAAAAAAAATAACTTCTATAACTGTGTGCAGGGGTTGACACCAGCATTTCCTCGTAGCAAGATGTGGCAGAGCAAGTATCTCATTATCAGATACCTCTTGCCAATGGTTGCTGTAGCATGATCTGCCTCTTCCTGCGACCTTACCTTCCAACCAGGTCACTTTACAGTGTCTTCCCTTTTAGGGGTAGTCAACAAACAGAAACAAAAGGAATTAACACAAATGAATCATCCCAAAGTTGAGGGAAGGCCCTCCAAGGGTGCTTGATTACCTGAGGCCCCAAACTGAGTTCTTAAGTAATAAAGGAGAACAGTTTCCTGTCAACGTGTCTGGCCCTCCCTTTCCTCGGGCAGCAGTCATCTGGGGAGCTCTTGCCTTCAGCTAGTCCTTTCTCCAGAAGAAGCGAATTAAAGTTCTTCTGTCATCCCTGTCTACCATTAATTGAGCTGGACTTTCCCCTCCTAAGCTCCTCTCTCCAATACCACAGGTGTCATAGAGCAAAGCCATCTGAGTATACGTTAGCTTGTTAACCTTGTGTTGCCTGGGTTGGGGTTTGTATACCCCTTCACAAAATGAACTGCAGGAGTCTGTGCTAGCAAATCCCAGTGCAGGTTAGAGGCCAATATTTTAAAATTTCATATAAATTTTCCTTTTTAATAATGCTTTGTGAATTAAATCGAGCAGTTCTAAAGGAAAGGCACAATGGCTCAGATATGCTCAACACATTAAGCTAATGGGAAATGCTATGTGTTCATATAAGAAAGTAGCTCAGAAAAATATCTATTTTAAATGTTTCCTCTAAACAAGTTGACTTGCCTGTAAAAAACACTTTTTAAAGAGTTTTCTACAAACACCTTACTTCTCCTTGTACCTTGGCACAGACTGCAAATATGGGCTATCTTGGTTCTTGAGAATATATATTCAAGTAACCAGATTCTAAATGCGTTAGAATTTTTTTAAAAAATTCTTTGTCTGTAAATTAACTATGCTCATGTTCCCCCCCAGAGACACTGTAATAAAGTACACACATCTGCTACATAACCTTCAGTAATATGAAGTACACCTGTGCTACGTACTCACACCCACAATAACCAGAGAACACTACTGCCTCCAGTTAAGCAGAAAACATAATAGGTGGGAAAGATGTCCAGTAGAAACCATGTATTATACAACATATTCCACAAACCAAGTTCATATATGTACACACACACACACACACACACACACACACACACACACAATGGCCAACAACACTTTTAAAAAGCTGTCTCTGTTTTTGCATGCTCAACTTGTGACTGAAGCACTGAAGAGTCACAACCCTAGCTGAAGTCCATAGGTGGTCTTATTGGGTGGGCAATGCGGGCAGCTGCCCATGGCCCTGCAGGGGGAGGGGCCCTGCAACACGCCTGGCTGCCATAGGTCGTTATCTGCTAAGACCTCCTATGGTGGTGAAGCTGGGGGGACGGGCGACAGGGGACCACAGCCGGGCCGGGAAGGCCTCAGTAAGACTCACGGTGGGGCTGGGAAGGCAACGGGGGCTGCAGTGGGGTTGGGAGGGTCAGTGGTGGCCAGACCAGGAAGGCCACAGCAAGGCTGGCAGTGGGGGCCGCAGCCGGGCCGGGAATGGGCCAAAAGTCAAGCACGGGGCCCCATGAGGTGTGGGGGCCAGGGCCAGATTATCACAGGGGCTTTAAGGGTTTAAGTCCCGGGCCCCGGCCAAAAAGGGGGCCCTGGTCTCAAGCTTCTAAACCCCCTGTGATAATCTGGCCCTGCCCAGCAAGCACTCCTACCCTGCTGGCACTGGGGGGGGGGGGGCACGGGGCCCTCAAGCCAGAGGCTGGGCCCTGTGCTCTGCCCCCCTGGGCCGGCTGGCCAACCCCCAGGGCAGAGCAGGGCGGGCAAGCCCCAGTTTGCTCCGCCCAGGGGCGGGCCCAGGTGGCTTGCGGTGGGGCCGCCGCTCCAGTGCAACCTTCTGGGGCCCATGCCCCTGGGAGGCTGTGCCAGAGGCCTCTGCGCCGCAGGCCACCCCTACCCCCCAGCAGACTGCCCAGAGCGGGGCCAGGGTGGGAGCACCCGCTGGCCCGCAGTTGGGGGCAGCGCAGGGCACCCAGGCCAGTTAATCCGGCCCTGGTGCAGGCCCCATCCTTCACTTTTGCTCCAGGTCCCGAAAGCCCTAAGACCACCCCTGCTGAAGTCAATAGGAGCAATAGGGTATGGAGCATCTATGAAGATCAAACCCACAATGCTCTTTCTGGACACTCAAAAACTGAGTCACCTAAAAGTCAAGACACACTTTTGAAAACATTGGTCTTTATGGCTATGACAGGTTAAATAAATAGGAAACTATTTCAATTCCAATCTCTTGCTTCCTGCCTGGAGACAGTTGCCTAGGTACAAAGAGCGTAGGAGACATGCTATCAGATTAAACACTTAAAACACAAAGAATCACTATTTTACACATTCTTTTTTGAAGTGAAGCCATGCGAGGCATTGGTTTAAAAAAAAAGAGTAAAGTAATTGGCACTTGCGGAGTTCTGGTCTCACATATAGAAATATACAAGTTCAAAGGAACAAAACAACACCGGATTTGATTCAATGTGAGAAGATACCACAGAACACCTGAAAAGGAAAGTGAAATAAAGGACACACCACAACATTAAAAAAAAAAAAAATTCCTCCTGTTAACCGTTCACTTTTTTCTTTGCAGGAAAATGAAGGAAAAAAATCCCAAAGAAACCACAAAGCCTTTTGTTTGGCTGTCTTGGATAGTATGAAGAGAGATGAGTTTGGTCATGGGTAAAGTCTACCTGAGAAACTACCTCTCTCATATATTATAGTTCAGCAGTTAAAATCAATGGAGGCGCTTGACCTAACCCCAATTTAATGGCCAACAGCAATTCCCCACTGAAGTCAATAGGAGTCTTTCCATTGTCAGGTGCTTCACTACAATGCTGACAGGGCATTTCCAGTGAAAACTTCCAATACTGAAACCCTATTCCCCACTAGAGCCCACAGTTCATGATCTTCAGGATATGCTACAAACAGACAGTTCATGCAGTGACAAATAGAATAAGGATGCATATGAAGAGAAGGTGGAGAATGGGGGAAGGTTTTATATTAATGGATATTTACAACAAACATGCATTTATAATAATGAACATCACCTAGAATTTTGATAGCTTACTTCTAGTTGATAAAGTGCCTTGCAGACCAAAATAGGCCAGGGATAATAAAAATATCAATAATGATGCAGAAGAGGGAGAGGTGTTCAATACATGTTTCTGTTCTATGTTCAAGAGGAAGATGGATGACATATTCACAATTTACAGTAATAATGAACTATTTTTTATTCCAAGTCACTAGGCAGGATGCTAAATGGCAACTGCTAGTGCTAAACTCTATAAAAAGAAATATGCTGTGGGATTAGTGAAATTTGTTGGGCTAGATCATGTGAGTGGAACATTAAAATTGATGGCTAAAGCTTGTTCTCTAAGGATATAGTGGGAAAAATGGAAGGAGAGAGGGCATTTACATCAAAGATGCTGTTACCTGTTATAGAATGAGACACAATTCAGGGTCACAGGACCCATCAGATGCTTATGGATTAAGATTTTAACTATAACTAAGGATGGGGAATTTGTGGGCATCAGTTAGAAACCACCAAGACTGCTCTTGAAGCATCCATCCATCAGGTTCAGGAAGAAAACTTTATTGTGCCATGAACTCTCAAAGAAACTAAGAAACCACCTGATCAGCATCCTATACAGCAAACAGAAGAAAATTAAAAATGAACTCTCAACACTGAAAGCTCTCATACAAAGCCAACCTACAGCACATACTTCCATGTGTCTGGACTTCACAAAAAAAGACAAAAACTATCTACAACACACACTTTGCTTCCCCACAGAAGAAAAAAGGCACTAAATTATCTAACCTCCTACTTACCACAAGGGGCAACAGCAGTGACATCACTAACCCACCCAACAATATTGTCAATCTTTCCTGCTACACACTTAATCCAGCAGAAGAATCTGTGCTATTTCGGGGACTCTCTGTCCCACCTCTTCTGCTCCACCACCAATGTTCCCTCTAAGGTTTGGCGGCTTGTGTGCAAAATTTTCAACTCGTGTGCAAAACTTTTTCTGAATACATTTTTGTGCAACTCACGCGACATAAATTATTGAAAAATATAGAACGAAAATTAATAAAAGTTGTTATTTAAAATTGTTTTTATTAATAATTTAAATGTATTTTATGCTTACATGACATTAAGTCTCATCAAAGAAGAAGGGCAAAGAAGAAAAGGGGGGTAGGGCAAAAGAGGGCAGGGGTGGGGAGAGCATGGGGACAAAGGCCATGGTGACGAGAGGGGTGGGGTGGGATGGCTGGCAGGGGAGCATGGCAGGGCAGGGGAGAATGTAGGAGCAAGGCGGGACAGGGGGTGGTAAGAAAGGGAAGGGGAGAGGTAGCATGGCTGGCAGGAGAGAACGTGGGGAAAAGGGCAGGAGTGTAGTTCCCCCTTCCTCCCTGGCACCTCACAGTGTCCAGCCCCTCCATTCCTGGACCCCTCACCTTCCGCGATCCTTGCCCGCCCACAGCCCCTTCTGCCTAAAGAAAGAAAGAAAGAAAGAAAGAAAGAAAGAAAGAAAGAAAGAAAAGGGAGGCAGAGAAAGAAAGGAAAGGAAAAGGAAGAAAAAAGAAAGAGAAGGAAGGAAGGAAAAGAAAGAAAAAAGAAAGAGAAGGAAGGAAGGAAGGAAGGAAAAGAAAGAAAAAAGAAAGAGAAGGAAGAGAAAGAGAGAAAGAAAGGAAGGAAGGAAAAAGAGAAGGAAGGCAGAGAAAGAAAGAAAAGGAAGGAAAGAAAAAAGAAACAAGGAAGAAAGAGAAGGAAGGAAAGAGAAGGGGGTTGAGCTGGGCTGCCGCTGCCACTCTTCCTCCCGCTCCCAGGTCCAGCAGCGGCTTGCAATGGGACCAGCCTGCTGCTGTCACTCTGTTTCCCTCTCAGCTGAAGCTGGGAGAAAGAGTAGTGGCAGTGTTCTGGCCTGGGCATGAGCTGCCGCTGCCACTCTTCCTTCCCCTCCCAGGTTCAGCAGCGGCTGGGACCAGCACGAGCTGCTGGATCTGGGAGGGGGAGGGAGAGCGGCAGCGAAACCCCTTGAAATTGCTGTGCCACACTCCTCACTCAGACCTTGTAAATCACTATTATGCATGTGCCACAGGGTTAGTAGAGCAGAATGACCCCATGTCTGTTAGAGAGTTCCTGGGTTCACACTGAGCTTGTGAGTGACACACGCACATTTCTGAAATGTGTAGGTGCTTGCTTCTTTGCCAGGGCAGTGCCCCATACCCTCTATACAAGAGCTGTCAAAGATGTTGACCTTTTTTGACCCAAGCAACTTGTCAAAATTTGATGCCTAGGGAATATTATAGTTGAGAATAGAATTGAAATCTTGCTTATTATACAAGGAACGTACGAAGTCTTGCTTCTCTGACCAAAAGAGAAAGCAAAACCAGGAAATATCTTCTCTGTGTAAAGCCTCAGGCCCCTCTAGACAGTTCCAGCCCCCAAATCCTCCTCTAGGCTTCTCCTATGGTCTCCTACAGCCTGCTGCTTTACTTTCTTGCTTTGCCTCAGTCTCTTCTCTGCACACCATCTTCTCTTTGTTCCACCCCCCCCCGACACCCTCCATCCCTTGGTTAGAACAATTCTCAGTGGAACCCTCTGCCCACTTGGTGCCAGGTTACAAAATGACTTTCTTCTGCCTTGGTTTAGGTGTGGCCCCATAACTATCTTTTGTCTGAAACGAACAGCACATTCACAGACCAGTTTCAAATGACATTTTAATGGAATCCAGAGGCGTAAGTCAGCTCAGAGCACTAATTGTTATTATTATTATTTTTTTAAACACAGAAAGTCCTTCATCCACATTTGGTAACTCAGTAGTAGACCTAGTTCTGATGGGCAGAGAAAAGTTAACTGCTGATCTAAAAGTTAGCAGTTGTTTAGGTACCAGTGATTATGATATGATTCATCTACTTTGTGCAAACAGAGCATGGCACTAATCAGTATTTAAAAAGACGTTTTCCTAATGCTTAAACCAATTGTTATTATAAGTGAATAGGAGCATAAATTTAAGTCAGAAGTATTAATCAAAACTAGGCCAAGAACATCCTACTGGAGGCCTCTAAAGCCATGATTCCAAATAGGAAAAAAAAGGTTAAGCTTGTCAAAACCACATTCTAGTTAAAAGAAGAGGAAAAAGCAGTGATAAACCAAAAGAAAAAAATTGATATATAAAGAATTCAAAGAGGGGGAAATCAATGACAATGAATATAAGTTGTGCATTAAAAATGTTGGTGACTGCTAAGGGAAGCTAAAGAGATCAATGAAATATCAACAGTCAATAGGGTTAAAGACTAAGAAGGTGGCATTTTAAATCATTTTAGGAACAAAAAAAGAACCCTAGGTTAGGCATAAATGCAGATGGTAAAATCATAAATATGAATGTAGAAAAGAAAAATATTCAATGGTTATTTTAGCTCTGTAGTCATACCATATGATGTTGTTGTAGAAAAAGAGTATGTGAAGCAGCAACCCCTGCTAAATTTAAACATTTTCAAACACACCTGGGTAACTTACACTAAAGAGTAGAACAAATCTTGGAAAAGTCCAAAAGGACTGGTGTTAGTGTGGCTGTACAAGGCACTGGTGAGACCCCATCTGGAATACTGTGTGCAGTTCTGGTCCCCCATGTTTAAAAAGGGTGAATTCAAATTAGAACAGGTGCAGAGAAGGGCTACAAGGATGGTCTGTGGAGTGGAAAACCTGCCCTATGAGTGGAGACTCAAGAAGCTTGGCTTATTTAGCTTAACCAAAAGAAGGTTGAGGGGGGATATGATTGTTCTCTATAGATACATCAAAGGGATTAATATCAGGGAGGGAGAGGAATTATTTGAGTACAGCACCAATGTAGACACCAGAAGAAATGGTTATAAACTGTCCATCAAGAAATTTAGGCTTGAAATTAGACGCAGGTTTCTAACCATTAGAGGAGCAAAGTTCTAAAATAGCCTTCCAAGGGTGTTGTGGGGGCAAAAACCATAACTGCTTTCAAAACTGAGCTTGATAAATGTATGGAGAGGATGGTATGATTAGCCTATTTTGGAAATTGACTGATATTTGGCTATGTGTGGTGGATATACAAGTGGCCTAAGAGGGGAGAGTACATGGGGTGGGTTCTGAGTTATTACAGAGAATTGTTTCTTGGGTAACTGGCTGTTGAGACTTGCCCACGTGCTCAGGGTGTAATTGATCACCATATTTGGGGTCAGGAAGGAATTTTCCCCCAAGGCTGATTGGCATGGGCTCTGGGGGGGTTTTCCACCTTCCTCTATAGCACAGGGCATGGCTCACCTACCGGTGAATTCTCTGTATCCTAAAGTCCTTAAATCATGATTTAAGGAGGTAAATAACTCAGTCATAGGTTGGTGGCCTATTGCTGGAGTGGGTGGGTGAGGTCTTGAGGCCTGCATTTTGCAGGAGGTCAGACTACATGATCTTCTACTGGTCCCTGCTTACCTTAAAGTCTGTGAGTCTATGAGACTGGAGGAAAATCAGTGTAATTCCAATATTTATCAGCAGTATAAGTGATAACCCAGAGAACCAATTAGTTTGTTTTATGTCAATCTCACGCAAAATAATCGTTAATCTCAGTTTCTATCATCAAAGAACAACAATCTAAAAATATAATTAACGCCAGTGAACATGATTTCCTGGGGTTGGGGGTTCGATTTGGCAAAGGATTGCAGGCCTAGCTGATAAAGGCAACTCTGCTGATATAGTTCCAAAGGGGTAGCCGTATTAGTCTAGGTCAGCCAAAGAAACAAGGAGTCCTGTGGAACTTTTAAAGACTAACCAATTTATTTATCACATTTATTTATCTGACGAAGTGGGATTTTCTCCCACGAAAGCTCATGCGATAAATAAATATGTTAGTCTTTAAAAATGACACAGGACTCCTTGTTTGTTTATGCTGATATAGTATACTTGCATTTCTCCATGTAGTGTGACTAGGGGCACATGACGCCTTGACTAAAAAAAATCGCACTTGTATTATATGGAATTATAGGGACCCTGTTAGGCAGCCTAAAAATGGGCTCACTGAGAGATCTCAAAAGTAGTTATATGGGGAGTTATCAGTAAGTGGAGGTGTTATTAGCAGAGACGCTTGGAGATCAACTCTTGGCCCACTCACATTCAATTTATTTTTGGTCAATCATCTAGGCAATATATATTTTTAACTTGTAAAGTTTGCAGATAACCCAAAGCTTGATGAGATAGTAAATAATGAAGAATGGCTAAGGCTTGTTTTGACAATCCAAGCAAAGGTGTTTTAATGAAGCCATGTGCAAGGTAGTATATCTGGGTACAAAGAATGCAAGCTACACCTACGGCATGGGACACTCTCTTGTAAAGCAATGTCTCAGAAAAGAAAGTTGAGGTCATCATAGAATACCACTTCAACCAAACTCTCTGTGATGCTGTGGGTAGAAGGGCTGATGTGATCCCTGGGAGGGTATAAAAAAGGTGACTCTCAAGTGGAAATATGGCAGTGATCTTGCCTCTGGACACAGCACTGATGAGCCTACCACTAGAATTCTGTGTCCAGGTCTGGTATCTGCTTTCCAAGAAAAATGTGGAAATGTGAGAGAGTTAAAAGGAATATTGGGTGGCTCTCCTCAGAACTGTGAGCCACTGCATTACACCTCTGCCTTAGTAAAGTGAGCTCTGCTGAGGATGAGTCTGTGTGTCAGCTCCCTGCCGCACTAGGCTCTCTTCCTCACCAGCAAACTCCTCCAGCATCTGCCAGTCTGTATATTGCCTTGCAGCTAATGCTCAGAAAGCCCCAGTTTCCCTGGAGACTTTTTTCTGCAGTCTCCAGTCCCTCTCACTGGACACAGAAAGAAATTACCAAACTCACTGCCTCCAAAGAGACAGTATACACACCACCTTCTAGATAGGCTAAGGACTCACACTAAACGTCAACGGAACAGCACAGAGATGCTATATAGTAAAACTAAGAGTAAGTGTATGAATAAAGAACAGATCTAAGTGATGCTGAAAACGAGATAGATATAGTTACAAAAATAACACATTTTCTAAAGGACTAAACTCTAAATTTTAAGTAGTTACAATCATTGCCTAAGCACTTTTTGCAATTACATCATTACCAGCATCACCAGACCTCCACGCCAGATGATCCAACAACATTCATTGCAGGGGTAACGCTGGTGCTGGGCACATGGGGCACAGGCCCAGGTCCCAGCCAGTACCCCGAGTCACACTCCCCAGCAGTGCAGGCACAGACAGCTTGCCTGCCCTGAGCTCTGCCTGGGAGCAGTAGTGGGAAGAGCTGCCGACCCCTCCCCCCTGTGGCACATAGCCCAGGGTGGAGAGGAAAATTTAAATCCCTACCTTTCTGGCCCAGGCAGTGTGGTCAACAGGGTGCTTTTGTGGGGTATGTAGGGCCAGGCCCCACTGAGCAAAGGGGAAGGACAGAGGAGCTGGGCACGGGGGGTGAGCCAGGCCCCAGGCCAATAGCAGATGGCTTTTCAGATTGGATGATAGAGGGGCCCCAATGGGAGCTAGGCAGGGCTGGGTTGGGCTGCAGGTCCCCCAGTGGGGGGCAAGGGATGGGAGAGCCTGGAGCCTTGTGCATTCCACAGGGTCTTGTGGTGGTAGTTGGGTGGGAGCCTGGAGCTGTTGCATGGACTGCCTGCAAGGTCCCCTGGTGGGGGGTGGGGGAGCCCAGAGCCAGAACACAGGCTATGGGGTCCCCCAGTGGCAAGAGGGGGATCCTGAAGCAGGTCACAGGGCCCCAGTGGCAGGTGGGGGGGGAGCCCAGAGCCAAGCCAATGGGTCAGGGGAGGGTTGCTGGGGGGACATGGGACCTGTGCCCTAAATCTTTTTTTTTTTTTTTAAATAGAGCAACACTCCTGGTTTATGGAGTCAGCAGGTGCTGCCCCTTGTGTTCTCTAAGTGATGGATAATTCAGGGATCCTTGCCCCTTCTTTTTATAGTCCAGTAAACCTTTGAAATGTATTATTTGAAAATTAAATCAGACAGAGTTCCTCTCCTGTGTTAGTGTGTAAATGTCATTCTGTCTTCCTCATTCTCTGGTTAATCTTTTTTTATTGTCCTAAATACTTTGTTCATCTTAGATGTCAATGTACTTCTTTGTCGCTAGTCTCATCTTGCTCAGTTTACATTGGAGACACAAGCAAATACATGAAACAACACTTCTTTGTCTACAACAAACCAGCATGTCACTGTTTTTTATATACCTTAGAATAGTGGTTCTCAACCACTGTGTTGGGACACATTACTATGTCGCCACACAGTGGGAAGTGTGTTGCAGAGAGCCAGGGAAATGGCTGGATTTGGCCTCAAGAGGGGTGGACTGATGTGTCCTGTAGGGTCGTGATATGCCAACGAGTGTCTCGCAACCCGCAAAAGGTTGAGAACTACTGCCTTAGAAGGCACTGTTCAGATAAGTACTCTGACAACAGTGTGTTGGGTGCACCCTTTGCCATACAGGCGCTGTGTGACTGAATGCACCACTGTATTTACAACTATCCTTGTACAAAGTAGGCCTTATGGAATATTATTTGAAAACTCATAATGTGTTGATCTATAACATCACAGTAAAATGCACGTAGCATCATTACGTGTAAAGTTATGAGCATAAGATGAAATCATGACCAAAGTGTGTTTCCCAGATAAATCTGGGGAGTGGCTAATCCAGTTTCTCAAAGAGAATGGACATGGGGCTGCCCCAGCCAAGCATCAACAAAGCTGATGGGCTATCACATTTCAAGTAACCATTCTTTGGCAAGAAAAGGGGGGAAGAAGCATATTTATGTGCATATTTGGAAAGAAGCTGCATGAGATCTCCATAGACTCATATACTCCAAGGGCAGAAGGGACCATCATGATCATCTAGTCAGACCTCCTCTCTCTTGGTTCTCAACTAGAAATGTTTTTCAAAGAGGGAACGAAACTATAAAAAGGAGGGGCAAACACACTCAGAAACCCTTTCACTCTTCCTGATCCTCTCATTCTCCATAAATGACAAAGGAAACAGCCATTGGACTCTGGTGAGAGGGATCCTAACAAGACAGTTCAGTCATGGTGAGAAAGTTTGCTTTGAATCTAACATAGTTTGTTAAGCGAGGCAGTAGAAAGCATTTTGAGGTTTATTTTCTTGTAACTGTTTCTGACTCTTATGCCTCATTCCTTGTACTCACATAAAATTTCTCTCTTTGGAGTTAAAAATAAGTTAATGTATACAATTCTTTGGAATAATGGACTTGAACCATCCAGGAGAGGACACACATTGGAGGTGGGGGTGGGGATCCCAGACTGGGAGCATTCTGAGATCACCCT
The DNA here is from genome assembly GCA_007922175.1 of Pelusios castaneus. Classification (NCBI taxonomy): domain Eukaryota; kingdom Metazoa; phylum Chordata; order Testudines; family Pelomedusidae; genus Pelusios; species Pelusios castaneus. The sequence continues at coordinate 1,628,679 of ML685807.1, read as the reverse complement.
GCAGCATAACTAAGGCTGGTAAAATCCAGACTGCAACCCACATGTAGCCTTGCAGGTTACAATTACATACAAGCACTCAGGGGCTGAATTGTATGATGGAAGGTGGTTTGTGAATAGCCCAAGAAGGTACTAGTGCAGCAAGGTATTGTAATGCACCCAAGGTTGCAGGAGTAGCAATGCATCACTGGTCTAGATTGCACCCCAATATGTCACAAGCTCTTAAAGTTGCAGGGGCTGCAACAATGACCGCGAGGCTGGAAAACAAGCCTTAGAATGGGAGGCTTATGGAGCTCTGCTTATCATTGTGTACGAGTAAATAGTGTGTCTGTTGCAAGGTTAACTGCATGGTTTTCCCTTTCCGACGTTTCTCAAGGGCACTCTCATAAGGTTTCATGCCATCAGCTTTCTTCAGTAGAGATGTGTCCCTCACCCTCTTGACTGAGATATAGGGCTGCACAACTCCCTAACTTACACTGTGGTATCCCCAGCAAGCCCATCTGCCTAACGGCCACAGCTTGCATGTTGCTTTTTCTCTCACAGCTATGAATAGGGGTTAGTCAGAAGTTCAAAGAGACCCCAGAGCTCCTTCTTAGCAATCACATAGTCTGAAGGCACAAATATTACAGAGAAAACATAAAAACAAATGTGACATGTATGTTGAACGTTTACCAGAGTTTACCCATCGGTCTTATTTGGTCTACTAGTCCTTAGTCTTTTCAACCTTTTGCAAGGGTTGAGGTCATTCTTGGGACAAAGGCCCTGTCCAGATGCTGAAAGAAGCCCCCGAGTCAGTTTAAATGCTGCTTTTTATATCAAAATTCCTTTCTTTGTGCAATGATCTCTGGAGAACTCTGCTTGAATCAATATTATGAGAGAATTGGATGTGACATAATCCGCAGCCTTTAACCTCCCCTGCACCGAAGATGAAAGCAAGGACAGCATTGTCAAGAGAAAAATCTGGCCTTGCTTAGACAGGCAAAAGCAACTGCAAGCTACAGTTTTACTGACTGGGCTAGAGAAAGTGAAAGGATAGATTCATGAAAAGGGGTGGAGAGGGAAACGTGGAAAACTGATCTTGACACGTTGGCTGTGTTGGTAAGTTTTGTTTGTTAAGGCTGCTTTGGTGATAAGGAGAATGATGAATTGTTATTGGCGGGTTGATAGGGAAATTATTAACCTATTAGTGGCTATTATGAGTTATGTGCTTTATCTGGAGAAAGTCTATAATAAATTTAGTTAGAAAGTGTGCTTTGGAGCAGTCTGAGGAAGTTTGTCTTCAGACCAGGAGCTTACAACTAAACTCCCTCTCAGCTGCACGGAAAGAGGGCCCCAGAAACCCAGCTGGTGATCACTCAAAATCATCTCAGATTTTGGGAAACTGGGTTTGGAGTGCTTGGACCCTACTGTTAGAGCATAGATGTGTGGGGGCTTGAGACCAAATAAGAAAGTAATTTTAGTTAAATTATTGGTACAACCCAGAATACTTTTATCAGATGGAGGAGCAGTTTCTTAATTGATTTATTCCTGACACTGTCTGGAGACACACAGTTAAATTACCACAATTTCAGGTTCTGAAAACCCTGGGTAGCAGATTTGGTGAGCCAGCCAGGAGCAGTGCAAAGGAGGGGCCGATTAGCACCAACCCTGGATAAGCCTCCCCCGGGACTGGTACCTGACAGGGGGTGTTTACAATTTGAGTTATTCACCTTAATCACACCCTCCCCTGCTTTAGTTCCTGGAGGAGCAGTGGCAACCCTCCCCCTTCTGCCATTGCATATACTACCTAGCCCACAATGATGTATAAACTACCAATAAACTAAATACAATACATCCCCCCCCCAACACTGAATGCATATGAAAACATAGTATGAGGGGTTTCTCAATGTTGCAGACAAAGCCATAACAAGCACCAATTGAAGCTGAAGATAGACAAGTTCAACTTTAAAATAAGAGAAATTCCTCGCTGTGAGGGTAATTAATCATTGCCACAGCTTACTAAAGGAGGTGGTTGATTCAATATAAAACAAAATTATACCTCTTTCTAAAAGACTTGCTTTAATCCACTTTCTCCGGAAAAGATCTATGGCCTATGTACAGAAGAAGTCTGGCTAAAATGATCATAGTGGTTCCTTCTGCTATTAGGATAAACACGTTTTTAAATCTGCAAAGCCAGAGAGCTTCTATGCAAGAGCTTTAAAATAATTAGATCATTGGCCCAGAGAGCCCCTTAATTAATAAATCTTGGAAACACTGAGAAAGTTCTTGAGGACTAGAATAATAATAAAAAATTAATGTACTAAGGGTAAGTAGGATGAACAGGTATCTTTAGGCCTATTAAATTTACACTCATCCCAGGCAAAATCAAAGAAAGGGGAATGGGGGATGCAAATCAGTAAAGAATTAAAGGATGGTAGCATAATTAATACCAAACAACATGATTTTATGAATAATTTTTTTGAGATTTATCACTTACGTTTGTCAAACTTGTAAATACTATATTTCAACTTCTTAAAGGCATTTGACTCCATAAAACATTTTAATTTTTTAAAAAATTACATAATATACAAAGACTAAAAACGGACTAGATAGATCTCTAAAAAGTAAGTGTAAATGGAGAATTATCCTCCAATGTGGGCATTTCTAGGGGGGATTTCACATGGATTTGTCCATGGCCCAAACTCTCTTTAATTATCTGGAAGAAAATACAAAAAAAAAATATTACTGGTAAACTTTGCAGATCAGAGAAAATTGGTGGAGTATTAAATAAGGATTGATCACATCTACAGAGCAATCTGGATCATACAGTAATCTGGGCTCACAATCATTTTAATACAGTTAAGTACTAGATCAAATATCTAGTAACAAGTCATATTACAGGATGGGAGCCTGTTGTGGAAAGCAGTGACTCACAGTGACTTTGGTCATTATGAATAACTAACGGAACATAAAGGCCCAAGGTCCCATCGTGGATCAGAGAGCTACCTTAATTCTTGATGTATAAAATAGGAGGGCTATTAGTAAGGAGGTGTAACAGTATTATTGTATATAGCTCCATTGAGACTATTACAGGAATGCTGGGTCCAGTTCTGGTGTCTACACTTTAAAGACGACACTGAAATATTAGAAAGAATTCACAAAAGACCTATGAAGATGATTCGAGAGCTGGAAACCCTGTTTTACAGTAGAGAACAAAGAAGCGAAATGTATTTAATTTACCTATGAGAAGTCTAAGAGGTGACTTGGTCACAGTCTATAAGTACCTACAGTGGGAGATTTCAGATAGCTGAGAGTTCTTTAATTTAGCAGACAGAAGTGCATCAAGACCCAACAGCAGAAAGCTGAAGCTTGACAAATTCAGATTAGAAATAAAATGAATATTTTTAGCAGTGAGGATAATTAATCATTGGAACAATTTCCCTAAGTATGTGAAGGATTTTTATCTTTTAGTCTTTAAGTCAAGGTTCAAGGTCTTTTATTTTATTTTATTTTTCAGAAGTTTTAACATATCCATACCGTAAGATAAGGAGTTCAGCCATTTGTATGCATTTTCCACAAAATATTTTTAACTAACATTTTTTAAACAGTGGAGTGTTACTTATGACCAGCCAGCATTCCCCTAGCTTTTTTATAATCTTTAGCAGGAGTTTATAGAAAGGACCTTACTCTGTTGGTAGCTGGTATTTATCACAAAGATGTGAAAGAGGCTACAGTTGTCCACTCAACAATCTTTCTTATGGTTAACGTGGTTTTGCTTAGCCAGTTGAATTTGAGTTTTCATCTATTAGCAAATTTAAATTGGGGATTAGTCCAGATTGGCATGGAAGATGAGAGGGTGAGATCAGAAGAGGTGATGGACTTGATTTTCTGAAGAACACTCCAAGAAGAGGTAAATATTGTGTTTTGCCTTAAAGATGTTGGCAACCATTTTAAAAATGGAAATGCAGAGGCCAAAGGGGTTAACTAATTTTTCTTCAAGCTACAGCTACCCGATCTTGGGAAGAGTTGGCAGGACAGAACCATATTATTAGAAATCTTATTTGAAAAACTAGATAATACAAATCAGATAGTCCCATTTTCCCCAATTTGGCCATGATTTCTCAATTATTTTATGGGACATAGCATTTTCATATTCTGTAAGAATCATTGTAGAACTCTGTTCTTGTGAAAGTTGAAGCAGGAAATTGAAGGATTTAAGATAAACATAGTACATTAATCTTGTTCCTAAATTCATTTTAATAGTCTCCCTTTCAAAATAAAGATATTGATAGTGAATGCCATTTCTTCATGGCTTTTGTCACTTCTCTGAGTATGACATCCATGTTCGCAGACATTATCTTTGACAAATCAGAGTGTATCCTGATTCCCAAGCAGGCTCTCTTTTTGCATGAATGAAAGAATGATTGTATTTGAGATGGATTTGGTCTACAAGAAATATCCGTCACTTGGAGGCTTATTACAGTTCACATAAAATCCTGATATCTCACAGAAGTACTTTACTGGAGATAGTAGTAGTGGAATTGAATAGGAGGGCTTCTTGAGAGTAAGCAGAATATTATCCATGTTTAGACTAATCTTGTATTCTTTTGGTAATTCTTTCAATGGAGGGTTCCTGATATGTGCTACTAGGGATTCCATGGCTATATCAAATAGCAGAGGGAACTCTTGACGCATTCCTAATGTAACTAAAAAGTGGAGGGGAAAACACCATTTACCAGAACAGAAGCAAGGGCTGATTTGTGAATAACATCAGATAAGAAATTTAAATCCAAATCCTTCTTTTCTCAGAATTGCTTGGTGGGTCTGGCCATTTTAGTGGATTATAGGCCGTTTCAGCATCTAATGATAGAATAGCAGCTTGAGCATCGATTATTTGTGCCTGGTGGATTAAGTGGAATATTTTCTGAATGCTGTCAGTCACTAACTTGCTGCAAATAAAACCCCCTCGGTCCAGATGAATGAGTAAGAGAGCAGCGCTGTTGAAGTGTGAAATGAGATCCGGTGTCAGAATTCTATCATCTGTGTTCAGAGAAATGGTAGGGTGAATTGGCACAACAGTTATTGTTCTTGTTTTTTTTTTTTTTTTTTTTTTTTAAAAGAATTGGGGTAATTATCCCCATCCTTATGCCCCAGGACATGTCTTCTAGCAAGAACACTTAGACTTCGTGCAGGAATCACTTGGTGAAATACTATGGCTCACATTATATAAAATATATCTATTGACCAGTATATGGACCAGTTTTGCTGGCAGAAGCTGATAGGCGATCTTGTTAGAACGTTTTTTATTGGTCAAAAATCAGAGAGAAATCAGCCAAGCATTCCCAGCTGTCCACAGCCATTAAACAGTACTCTGAAATGAAGGACTGATGGTGAAAATATTTTTAAGGTGTAGAAATGAGATAGATTAGCCACAGACCAGCAACTGGCTGCATCCCATTGAACAACCCCTTACCCACATACAAAATGGGCAATGACTGCCTAGGAAGGAGTACTGCAAAAAGAGATCTGGCTGTCACAGTGGACTACAAGCTAAATACAAGTCAGCAATGTAATAAGGTTGCAAAAAAAGCAAACACCATTCTGGGATGTATCAACAGGAGTATTGTGAATAAAACACTAGAAGTGATTCTTCCACTCTACTCTGCACTGATTAGGCCTCAACTTGAGTACTGTGTCCAGTTTTGGGTGCCTCGTTTCAAAAAGGATGTGAAAAAATTGGAGAAATTCCAGAGGAGGGCAACAAAAATGATTAGAGGTCTGGAACATTTGACGTACGAAGGAAGACTGAAAGAGCTGGGTTATTTAGTTTAGAAAAAAGGAGACAGGGGAGATATGACAATAGTTTTCAAATACCTAAAAGGCTGTTATGAGGAAGGAGGAGAAAAAAAGAAGCAATGGGCTTAAATTACAGCAAGGAAGTTCAACCTAGACATTAGGAAAAAATTCCTAACTGTCAGGAGATTAAACACTGGTGGTTTTTAAGAGCGGGTTAGACCAACACCTATCAGGGGATGGTTCAATGGGGGGACTTGGTCCTGCCATGAATGCAGGGAACTGGACTTGATGACCTGTTATAGTCCCTTCCAGTTTCTTTGATTCTATCCCATTCCCCACTAGTGGAATTCAAATGCACAGTTGCAATCTACTTGTATCTGAAAACCACAAATCAAAGCTTCAGTCAGAGATTCCCTTTCTTTTCCCTGCAACCTTACACAAAAGCAAACTGTTTACATGATGTCAAATTCCAAAGGGGTAGCCGTGTTAGTCTATTGTAGAAAGACAACAGAGTCCTGTGGCACTTTTAAAGACTAACAGATTTATTTATCGCATGAGCTTTCGTGGGAGAAGATCCCACTTCGTCAGACGCTT
>ML685807.1:1607203-1621913 GCA_007922175.1 Pelusios castaneus | reverse complement strand
AAGCGTCTGACGAAGTGGGATCTTCTCCCACGAAAGCTCATGCGATAAATAAATCCGTTAGTCTTTAAAAGTGCCACAGGACTCTGTTGTCTGTTTACATGATGTTCAGCAGCATAAAAACATCTCCACCGATATGCAAGGGCCAAGTGCAGGAGTGTTTTCATTGCTTGGGAAAACTGCTTCAAGGCCATGAAAGCTTATGCTGAAGAAAATCTGTTAGTCTCCAAGGTGCCACAGGACTCTCGTTGTTTTTGCTGTACACAGACTAACACAGACCCATGATCTTGAAATAAAAGGCTGGAATTTGAACTCAGCTGGGCATCTGTGAAAAGATGGGGAGAAAGCACTGCCTGTATACCTTATATTCCTGCATCGACAGGCAAAAGCCCATAGGAGAATGTGGACATTGCTTCTCGGTAATGCCGCCACCACCACTATGAGGTATACACCTAGGTACAGGTGTAGTACACAATACAGCCGTTCAAAGTAAGGTATAGTCTGTCACTGCAGGATGAGCTCAGGAAGAAGTCCTAGATGAGTTAGCGAGAATTCCTCCAAGTGATTCTGCTTCATTTTGCCCTCCCCCAACACCCACCATCATGTCCATTGCAGGCCATTGCTTTTAAGGGACAGACTGGCTCTCTATTTCTATATATTAAAAAATGGGTGCCTCTTTTCATATTGAGCATATCCACCTTCAGGTTGGGGTGCAGTCCTATTAATCACTGTTCTGGGATGTTAAAATAGCAGCCATCACTGCATCCATGTCTCTTAGGATGAAGGACCACCATTGTTGTGCAAAAAGAGCACCCAGGATCTTTTCAAGGAGAAAAAAGGCAATATGCTGCATTTATTATAAGAAACAAAAGTAATAGCTATTTTATGTAAAAGAGCTGTATAACTGCTCGGAGCTCCACTATGAAAGTGGAAACAAGCCGGTTGAAAGTCTGTGGGTAAAGTTTAATGGAGAGTGCAACAAGGGGGATGGCGCAGTGGGTGTCTGCTATAGACCACCAGACCAGAAGGAGGAGGTGGATGAGGCGTTCTATGGACAACTAGCAGAAGTTCCCAGATCGCAGGCCCTGGTTCTCATGGGTGACTTCAATTATCCTGACATCTGCTGGGCGGGTAATACAGCAGTGCACAGGCAATCCAGGAAGTTTTTGGAGTGTGTTGACGACAACTTCCTGGTACAAACGCTGAAGGAACCAATGAGGGGCCTTGCACCTCTAGACCTGCTGCTCACAAAGGGTGCATCTACATTTGTAAATTAAGTCGACAAAAGCAAGCTTGCTTAAGTCGACTTAATTTACTCTGCGTCTACGCTACACTTTCCTTAAGTCAACTTAAGCAAGCTGCTTAAGTCAACAAAGAAAATTAAAGGAGGTTTAACAAAGTCGACTTAAAGTCGACTTACAGCTCTCTAGGACTCCCCCACTGCCCTCCCTGCCAGAGGGGTAGCACAGGGAGAGCCTGGCATGCCCCCACAAAAGGCAGGGCAGAGCCCTGCCCACCCTGCCCCTATGCCCTGCCAGTGTCCCCGTCCCCCTTTGCCCCATTGTACCTAGGTACAATGGGGCAAAGGCTGAGCCCCCTAGCATTTGGCAAGGAGTGGCCCCCTGCCATCATGAACCTAGCCCCTACAAGTTGACCTAGGTGTCCAGTGTGGACGCTCTAGGTCGACTTTGTAAGGTGCCCCCAAAGTCAACTTAAAATTTAGATGTGGACATGCTAAGTCGACTTAAAATCAACTTTGTTAAGTCGACCTAAATTTACAAGTGTAGACACAGCCAAACAGAGAAGAATTGATAAGGGAAGTAGAAGTGAATGGCAACCTGGGCAGCAGTGACCATGAGATGGTAGAGTTCAGGATCCTGATCAATGGAATGAAAGAAAGAAGCAGAACACGCACCCTGGACTTCAGAAAAGCAGATTTTGGCTCCCTTAGGGACCTGATGGGCAGGATCCCTTGGGAGGCTGATCTGAAGGGGAAAGGCATCCAGGAGAGCTGGCTGTATTTTAAAGAAACCCTGTTCAAGGCACAGGAAGATACCATTCCAATGTGCAGAAAGAAGAGCAAATGTGGAAGGCGCCCAGCGTGGCTTCGCAGAGAACTCTACGACGAGGTGAAACATAAAAGGGAAGCTTACAAGAAGTGGAAGCTTGGACAGGTGACAAGGGAGGCATATAAAGATATTGCTCGGGCCTGCATCAGAAAGGCCAAAGGGCAATTGGAGTAGCAGCCAGAAAGGGATATGAACGATAACAGAAAGGGGTTCTACAAGTTTGTCAGTAACAAGAAGAGGATCAGGGATGGTGTGGGTCCCTTACTGAATGAGGCAGGTATCCTCGTGGTGGATGATGTGGAAAAGGCTGAAGTACTCAATGCCTTTTTTACCTCGGTCTTCACAGGGAAGGCCAGCTCCCAGGCTACTACCCTGGGTAATGCAGAATGGAGAAAAGAAGAGTGGCCCTTGGTGATGGAAGGTCAGGTTAGGGAACACTTAAAGAAGTTGGATGTGCACAAGTCTATGGGACCGGATGAACTGCATCCGAGGGTGCTGAGGGAGTTGGCTGAAGTGATTGCAGAGCTGCTGGCCATTATCTTTGAAAACTCGTGGCGAATGGGGGAGGTCCTGAAGGATTGGAAAAAGGCAAATATAGTACCTATCTTCAAGAAAGGGAAAAAGGAGGATCCGGGGAACTACAGACCCGTCAGCCTCACTCAATCCCTGGGAAAATCATGGAGCAGGTCCTCAAGGAATCCATCCTGAAACACTTGGAGGAAAAGAGTGATCAGGAACAGTCAACATGGATTCACCAAGGGCAAATCGTGCCTGGCCAACCTGATTGCCTTCTATGATGAGATAACTGGATTTGTAGAAGCGGGAAGAGCCATTGACGAAGTATACCTCTACTTTAGCAAGTCTTTTGATATGGTTTCCCACAGCATTCTTGTCAGCAAGTTAAGGAAGTATGGGTTGGACGAGTGGACTGTAAGGTGGATAGAAAACTGGCTAGATCACCGGGCTCACCGGGTAGGAATCAATGGCTCGATGTCTAGTTGGCAACCCGTAATGAGTGGAGTGCCCCAAGGGTCGGTCCTGGGGCTGGCCCTGTTCAACATCTTCATTAATGATCTTGATGATGGGATAGACTGCGTGCTTAGTAAGTTCGCTGATGACACCAAGCTGGGAGGAATAGTAGACATGCTGGAGGGCAGGGAGAGGATCCAGGGAGACAAACAAATTGGAAAACTGGACCAAAAGAAACCTCATGAGGTTCAACAAGGACAAGTGCAAAATCCTACACTTAGGACGGAAAAATCCCATGCACTGCTACAGGCTGGGGACCGATCCGCTAAGTAAGAGCACTGTAGAAGAGGACCTGGGGGTTATGGTGGGTGGGAAGCTGGATATAACCCAACAGTGTGCTTTTGTTGCCAAAAAGGAGTGTTGCCAGCAGATTGAGGGATAATTTCCCTCTATTCGGCACTGGTGAGGCCGCATCTGGAATACTGTGTCCAGTTTTGGGCTCCCCACTACAGAAAGGATGTGGACAAATTAGAAAGAGTCCAGCGGAGGGCAATGAAATGATTAGGGGGCTGTGGCACATGACTTATGAGGAGAGACTGAAGGAACTAGGCTTATTTAGTCTGCAGAAGAGAAGACTGAGGTGGGATTTGATAGCAACCTTCAACTACCTTGAAGGGGTGCTCCAAAGAGGAGGGAGCTAGGCTGTTCTCGGTGGTAACAGAGGACAGAACAAGGAGCAATGGGTTCAAATTACAGCTGGGGAGGTCAAGGTTGGATATTAGGAAAAACTTTCTCACTAGGAGGGTGGTGAAGCATTGGAATGAGTTACCTAGGGAGGTGGTGGAATCTCTGTCTTTGGAGACATTTAAGGCCCGGGTAGACAAAACCCTGGCTGGGATGATTTCGAGGGAGTGGTCCTGCTTTTAGCATGAGGTCCCTTCCAATCCTATTATTCTATGATTCTATGTACACACATGGAGTCACACCTGGCATTTGAGACTGATCTTATCACATGCACACCCTTCATTCACACATCTAAAATTAAGTTAAAGATACATCTAAATGAAGTTTCAGCAAAACTTAGGCTGAGCAACATGAAATGAAGAAAACAATTCAAAATGGAGTTTTGGTTACAATATGGAGTTAGAAGTGAATGAGTGAGCATGGTATTTTTATCAATGAATATTCCATTGTTTGAAGTTATTCTATGAGAAATTCATCTTTAGCGCTACACCATCACCTAGTCACGTTGGATTTGGATTTAGCCCCAGTGATCCCTGTTTAATTACCTTCAGAATGCCTCTTTCTGCATACCCTATCACATCAGTCTGCTCCACGGGAACATTTCAGCTGACATTTACGGTATGAACATGTGGGGTTACTACACAGGGTATTCCTAGTGAAGAGTCTCACTGCTTCACTACCAATCTGGGTTGAGCATGACAATCATCATGTACACAGCATACTGTAAGATATAATATACATATTTCCTAAATCACCACCACCTCATCTTCATGCAGATAACGAACTGTTGGGATCTGACCAGTATAAAAAGGGGGGAAAGTGAGAACTCTGCCTTGTACGCAAAAGAAGAAATAGACACAAGCTGGACATCAAAAATGGCAACATCCATAAACCAGTAGGAGAACATTTCAATCTCCCACGACACTCAGTAGCAGACTTGAAAGTTGCCATGCTTCAACAAAAAAACTTCAGACACAGGCTACGTACACACTACAAACTTGTCCTGCAATAAAAGCTATTGCGGGACAAGGAAAGCGCTATAAATATGTCTATAAATAAATATAGCGCTTTGGTGTGTACACACCTGCTACTTAAATCGGAAAGGAGCGTTCACCGTGTGGGCTGAGCTAGGGGGGTGGCCCTCGCCGGCAGCCCTCGCCGGTCCAGCCAGCCAATCCCCCAGCCACTGAACCTGGCTATTTTAATATGTCAATTTCGAAATTAACATATTTGACAGCTCCAATGTCCCAGAGTGGCCCAGTTTGGCACCCTGGGACATTTCCGGAGGCTGTCAATGTCGCAACAAGTGTCCACACAAGCTGTGCCACGGAACAACTGTTCCATGGTAAGCCTTACCACCCTCGTTTGGGGTGGTTTACATGTTGCACGGCAAGAGGCTGTTGGTAAGGAGCCTTTACCGCGCGATAACTCTGTAGTGTATACAAGGCCCAACTTCAGCATGAAACTGCAGAGCTGGGACTGATTTGCAAACTTGACACAATCAGACTGGCTCTGAATAGGGACTTGGAATGGTTCTCTCATTACAAAAAGTAATTGTCCCTGGTCACATATTCTTGCCTTCTAATCAACTGGTGTGAATGGGCCTCATCCACCCTAACTGAGCTGACTTTGCTAACATTTGCCCTCCTTCATCCTGGCATGTGTATATATACCTTTCTACTGTCGTTTCTACTTCATGCATCTGACAAAGCAGGTTGAAGCCCATGAAATCTTATGCCTGAAGAAATTTGTTAGTCTTTAAGGTGACACAGGACACTTCTTGTTCTTCCTTGTAGAAGCACTCTGAGTACAATGATGAAAGCTTGCATTGCAGAGTCATCCTACAGAGATGCAGAGCTCTTCTCTGATCTCCTTGATGTCAGATGCTTAGATCCTGTACCGACACGCAATACAAATATATTTGTATTGACTCACTCCAGATTAAGTTGGAGTGTTACATTAACTTCAATCTAGTAGTATATGAGAAGGTGAATGATTCTCTGGAGCAGTGAATTATGGACATCGTAAAAGAGAATCCGGAAGGACAAAAACTGTAGATGTATCCAAGCTCTGGGAGAAAGATGTGGCTGAAGCTTATGATTGGTTTTCAACATTCCATACTATAATGGAGATGTGAAATATCAGGGCATATCTATGCATTGAGAAATCTGTTCAGGAGACCTTCCCCATTATACAAGACATAAAATCTTCCACATTTAAAGGTGTACCTGCATGATTTACCTGTCAGGTAACGTAAGCATCAATTTTACATTATATATAACAGGTCAATTCTGTTAGAATGGGAGGGAAAAAGAAGAAGTTAGAAGCTAATAAAGCAGTCCAACATGTAATTTTTTCCTAATGAAGTTAGAGAAAATTGATGCAAAGCACACACAGTGAAAAGTCAGTATATTATACTTGAGAAAATTCCCCATAAATTACATTGGCTTGAAAGTATTTTTAGTTTTATTATCATACATTTCATACTTGTTTAAAAACACTTAAAAAGTAAAACATTCAGTTTAGTACCACAGTAGTATTTCAATAATATTATTAATAGTTGTACTAGTATTTCAGTTTCCCCCCATGAACCTCAGCAGCTAAGTAAAAATGAACAGAATTCCCCTTCCCCCACCACAAACCTCTGCAAGTTGTTTTTTTGGCTGATTATATAGGAAAGAGCAGGTTATTCCTGCAGCCTCCATAGTCATGGAAGCTAAAAGCACGTCTCTTTCATTAGGTCCCCAAGACTGCTGTAATTACATCCTGCAGGAGGCAAAACAAATTATGAAAAAAGTATAATGAAACATTTCAGTCATTAAAGATTAAATACGACTTTCATAATCAACTGCCTCAAATATGCGTGAATAACGACAGCGAGAAATCAGCCACCAAAGACTGCTCACTGAAGTAGGCGTGTAGTTGAAGTCGGTGTAAAAAATCATAGCGAGGCTGAACAAAATAGTATTATGAAAGGAAGAATCCCTGGAGATTTTCTAAGATCAGTTGATAAAGGCCGGATAGAAGTGCATATCCCTCCAACACCCTGCAACAGGAGAAAACAGAATTCAAGTTGCCTTATGCAGCAAAATAAAAATCAAAATGTCAGACAGCTACAGGATTAAGCCCACTGGAAAACAGAGTTTTCCTTTTCCTCTGACAGATTTTAGTTTGTAATTTATAAGGATTTCATTTTCTATCTTATTATAAATTTGGCTCAGAAAGTGGTCTAATTATCTGCAGACACATTAATAGCTCTTTGAACAATATATTAATGTAGGAGTCTGAGATGTGCTCCCAGAGCAATAGTAAAATAAAGCTGACAAGTCCATACCCATAGTATCCTATATATCAAATAGTGTGCAGATTGTGAAAAAAAGCAGAGTTACACTTAACTCTCAGATCACCTACCTACTGGGAAGTGACTGTAAAATGGAACTTTCTTCCAAAGACATACTGCCTATGTCCATTTATCATCATAGATGCCCTACTTCAATACCTAGAGTAATAGTTTACCACATTTGACTCCTCTTAGGAATGTCAGAGTTAATGCAGCAGAGAGCCATTTTTATGCTGGCTCATGCATCAATCTGAATTGCTCAGAATCATAGACATGGCAATGTGTGAACCACAAAGAACCCAGGTTGACTTTCAGATTCCAGGTTATGTCTGCTGAGCTGGCACTTAACTCCTTGGACTGTTCCCCCCTCCTAACTCTACACCCACACTTTTCTTATAAATTGAGCAGACTTGATCTGGAATTCATTAAAAGATGATCAATATACAGCACTGTGGTATTTTTATAGATTCACTCTTCAGAACATAAAATTCATCATTCCAAAGTTAACTGTTTGCATTAACGGAAAAAAACCCCAGAAGAATCACTAGGGAGTTTTGTCCCCTGGGTTACACGAAGCAATGAAAAGAAATATAAAAAATAAATCCCACCAAGTTTTAAACAAAAACAGGGATTTTTAATTCTCTCTGCACACATATCTGCACACGCACCAGATAATATTCAGAGCCCTCTTCCAAGACCAGAGCTATCAAAAACATCAATACTGTAGATCAAATACCCCAGACCTCATATTTTGAGATTCCAGGGGTCCTAGTTCTCCAAAGCTTTCAATTCTTTTTGAGATGGATCATGAACTAGTAGAGAAAAATCTAAAGAAAATCCTTCCCTTTCTTAAATACAATAGTTTATTTCTATGTTACATCCTTCAAACAGTATCACAGAGAGAGATATAATAGAAACTGAGACTTTACTGATTTAAGGATTTACAGAACTGAGTGTGATAATTTGTGAAGGGATGAAGAAAAAACAATAGACAAATGAAAAAGAGAAATGCAGACACAGTAAAGAAATTTAAGATAATGCTTTAAAACAACAGGCCTGATTCCCACATCACCCACACCAGTTTTACAACAATGAACTGTTTACACTTTAGTGATGTCCTTAATTTACAGTGGTGTATGTGGGAGTAAGATTAGGGTTGAAATTTTACCCATTCTTCCATTTATGGATAACACAGATGTATGCCTTGCATTTCATTTATGGTACTCAACCATTCCAGATTTTCAAAAACCTGATCTGACCAATGTCCATGACTGTAACAGGTGACACTTTTCTAAAGTGAGAACTAATCTACATTCATCAATGGTGTAAAGTTCCAGAGGGGTAGCCATGTTAGTCTAGTTCAGCAAAACAAACAAGGAGTCTGGTGACACTTTTAAAGAATAATCTTTAAAAGTGCCACCAGACTCCTTAATCAATGGTGTAGTTGCACAGATGTAGTTATACTAATGCTAACTTAGACATGATGTTCCAGTTTAAACTCTTACTTGCAGTGGTTCAGCTTACCCTGGGCTGAAATATTATTCATAACACAATGATGCAAATTCTGTGGTCAGTTAAAGTCAGGTGGTCTCATATATTTCAATGGAGTTTTATGGATCAGATTTGCCCCTCAGCTATACATGTACAACTCCACTAAAGGGAATGAGACCACATGGTGATAACTGCGTTCAGAATTGCACGTGTGTGTAAATATAAAATAAAACCAAGGCTCTCTTATGTAACTGTGTAGACTAAAGCTGACAACAAGCATATTTATATTCTTAACACAATCTTCTTGTTGGGACATTTAATTACAAGTGATAACAGTTTAATAAATTATTAACTTTGACATCTGCAGAACACTTTTTAGAGATCTCCCATATAGTTTGTTATTCTTACCTTTTTTACTTGTATTAATGTTTCAATCAAAATACTTCGACTGCTAGACAAGAAAGAAAGATACCTGTGTTATTATGGTATAAATACGTATACGGAGAAATATTTATCAGAGAAAGTATTAATAAATGTATAATTAGAAGGAGAATTTCTAAAGCACAAATGGGATTGGGTGATAAAAGTCAGAATCTGCTTAATATTTTTACTGCAATATTTTTTTTTATTATGAATAGCAGGATATATGTAGTCATGAGGTAAAATATTTGCTGCATGGATCAACAATCCTGAATCAAGTCAACATATGTATTGTTCTAAACGCCTTTTGAGATATCTGGAACACTCACCAGTACAATGCTGTACTTCAAACGTGTTTTTCCTGGATGTGACATTGGTAGACCATGTGCCAGCTCATGGCAAGCCCCTTAGACTTAACTAAACACTGACACAATGCATAGCTGGAAACCAGTCTGGCTCCCGTGTGTGGTAGTTTTATTAAAACAGGTATTGGATTTAGAAAAATGGGTTTAATACTTAGACTGCATGAAATACTTATAGGTTGCTGTATGTAGTAACCTCATGTACAACAGATGTACCCCATGCTATAAAATGAGCATTTGCATTATAAGTTTTTGTAATTGTAAAACTCATCAAAAACAGGAAAGCAGCATGACCTAATGTACAATTCTGACTTCCTAGAGAAAGTGTTGGATCCTGCTCACAGGAAGGCCCATTGAAACCAAATAAGCCATTGTGAAACAAAGACTAATTGTATTCCTCCCTCCAACCCCACATAAAAAGGAGACCTGCGCATGGATTCATCCCGTTATCTTGAGCTCTGAAGAAGACAGCAGACAAGAAGAAACTGGGGTCTCTATGCTGCTTCGACTTTTGAGAGGGTAAGATTTCTAAGCATGAGCAAGGGATCCCCAGCTGCATACCCTAAATTAGCTCAAGTGGACAAATAGAATTTGTAAATTACAGCAACGTCTAATACCTTTTGGAACCTAACACTATAATTCATGTGTGTATGTACTGTTGCTTGCTTTAACCTTGTAAGCACCGATAATTTGGTTTTTATTAGTTAATAAATCTTTAGTTAGTTTATTAGAAGATTAGCTGAAAGCATTGTTTTTTGTGTAAGATCTAAAGTGCAGTTGACCTGGAGTAAGTGACCGGGGTCCTTTGGGATTGGGAGTAAATGGAATATTATTGTAATTTTTGATGAAAGGGACCATCTAGCACAAAGGCAAGCTTGCTTGGGTAGCAAGATAGATCAGAGTGCCCACAGGGGTTACCTGTGTTGCCATATTAAGGCAGTATCCAAGGAGCTCACACATGATGCTTGATTGGTGAAATTTAAGTATAGAACTCTCAACCAATTTGAGGTCTGTGCCTTGCTTCTTAACAGTCTACCCTGAGACTGATAGTCACGCCCCTGAGCCACTGTAGAGAAGCTGACATGGAACCACTAACTTTTTTCTTTGTAAAAGTAACATTTAGACAAGAGAAATGTCTCCACCTTGCATACACTCTTAGATTGGCTCTTCAGAGGTAAATCATTGTTCAGTGAGAATGCACTGAATAAATCCTCTATCCATCCTGCTGTTTCTTTTGTAAAAAGAGGTTTACCACATCCACTTCTTTCATAGTTCTATCTGAAGAGTTCAACAACAAACACACATTTTAACTAACTAAGCTTTGCCTCATCTAATCCAGACCAGCCAGGCAAAACCATTAGCAGTAGCCAATTTTTTTTCTTAACATAGCAATTTCCATCCTGGATCAGACTCATAGTCCTGCCAGAACAGTATGCTGCCTCCAACATCCCCATAGTAGGAAAACAAAATTGGTTTGGTTTCCCCCAACAAGGATGAAATAGTAGTGTGCATAAGTGGTACAGGTGCAATAAAAATACAAGAACAAATGTAGTCTTCCGTCTTGCACTTAGGACGGAAAAATCCCATGCACTGCTACAGGCTGGGGACCGATCAGCTAAGTAGCGGCGCTGTAGAAAAGGACCTGGGGGTTATGGTGGACGGGAAGACGAATATGAGCCAACAGTGTGCCCTTGTTGCCAAAAAGACCAATGGCATATTAGGCTGCATCCGTAGGAGGATTGCCAGCAGATCGAGGGATGTGATAATTCCCCTCTATTCGACACTGGTCAGGCCGCATCTGGAATACTGTGTCCGGTTTTGGGCTCCCCACTACAGAAAGGATGTGGACAAATTAGAAAGAGTCCAGCGGAGGGCAACAAAAATGATTAGGGGGCTGGGGCACATGACCTATGAGGAGAGACTGAAGGAACTAGGCTTATTTAGTCTACAGAAGAGAAGACTGAGGGGAGATTTGATAGCAACCTTCAACTACTTGAAGGGTTGTTCCAAAGAGGAGGGAGCTAGGCTGTTCTCGAGGGTAACAGAGGACAGAACAAGGAGCAATGGTTTCAAATTACAGCTGGGGAGGTCAAGGTTGGATATTAGGAAAAACTTTCTCACTAGGAGGGTGGTGAAGCATTGGAATGGGCTATCTAGGGAGGTGGTAGAATCTTCATCTTTGGAGATTTTTAAGGCTCGGTTAGACAAAACCCTGGCTGGGATAATTTAGGGGGAGTGGTCCTGCTTTTTAGCAGGGGGTTGGACTAGATGACCTCGTGAGGTCCCTTCCAGCCCTATTATTCTATGATTCTATGTGTGATCAGGCTGTTCAATAATCAGACTACATGACATTTGCCACGGGACTGTTCACATTCTTTAACTACGACTACTTTTTTAGTATGCAACAATAAGCTTTAATGACATGTTTCATCCCTTGAAAAATTAGCAGGAGCAAACAGCATATGGTAGCTGATGAATAGGACTCTAGAAGAATCATTCCAATACAACATGCTATAAAAGTACACTACTATTATCAATCTGATTCATTTAAACAGTTTCTTTTCCAGTAGATTTTTGTTTTACATATTGGAAGCATTCAGAATTTGGTTTATTGTCTCATTGCACTTACGTTCCTATGCCATTAGTATGAGCTTTCCCCTCCCTATAAATATTCATACTTGAATAGCACATCAACAAAAGGAACAGAGTCAGCATCAAAAAACTTTCCTCATTCTTGTGCATGACAGGCCATGTACACATGATCACTTTATTGCGTGATAAGGCTCCTGACCGCGCAATAAAGCTTGGAGCGTCCACACGAACATTTTCCCTGGTGCGCGGCAACATCCTCTTGCCCCGCAACAGTTAAACCGCTCAAGTCGAGAGTGGTTAGGCTTATCGTAGTGATCGTGTCAACAGATTTTCCGCATTAGACAGCCTCCGGAAACGTCCCAGAGTGCCAATCCAGGCCACCAGAGCTGTCAAATATGTCAATTTCACTGCTCTAGCTAGCCCCCTAGTCCAGCTTGTAGGGGCTTGGGTGATGGCGGGGGCTGCGGCGCTTAAGCTGACCCGAACCGGCTGCCCTCGCCGGTTCGGGCCAGCCCCCTAGTCCAGCTGCAGGGGTTCAGGAGGCAGCGGGGGCTGCAGCCAGCCCCCTAGCCCAGTGAACCAAGGGGCAGCCCACTGCCAATCAAAAGGCTGGCTGTGGGCAGTGCATGGTGGGACAGGTGCCCACAATGCACTGCTCCTTGTATTGCAAAGGAGCGTTCACACGGGTGAATGTTCCCTTGCGATACAAGGAGCACATATGCACACACAAAAGCGCTATATTTATAGCACTTTCCTTGTACCACAACAACTTATTGCGGGACAAGTTTGTTGTGTGTACATAGCCACAGAGTGTTATGGGGACATGAAATGAGAGTAATATCTCAGGTTGCTTTCTAGGTCATAAGTTTCCTGTAGCACTGTAAGGTTTCAACAAGACAACTTAGATTCATAGGGTATGTCTACACTAGAAAAAGCTCAGGCTATGTACACACGATCAGATTAAAGCGCAACAAGGCAATCGCGCTACAAAACTCACGTGACCTTTATTGCGGGACAACACATACACACGTTGCTCCCTGCAACACAACAAAATTACACGCATTATCGCGGTTGAGCGCAATGACTTCTGGGCACCTATCCCACAGTTCAATTTTCCCCTAAGTTGGCGCTATGAATCATGGGATGAAGGAAAGGAACGCAAAGCGCCATGGGTAAAGTGTCAGTTTCCCATGGTGCTTTGTGTTCCCCTAGCGTCTTCGTCGTTTCCAATAGCAACTCGCGCCTATTTTCAACATTGCAGTGACGCAACGCACCACTTGCAATCAATCGCAACAGCGACAGCATGGATCCCGCTCTGATCTCCATTGTCGCCTTCAACATTCTGAATACATCTCGGCTTGTTGCTCAGTACGCAATGAGCTCCGAGTCAGACGAGGACACCGAGGAGCAGGGGCTGATCGATGCCCTGCAGAGCAACAGCACCGCGTTGCTCAGCTCCTTCACCGATCATCTGCACACGGTGCAACGCCGTTTCTGGTCGCGAGAGACGAGCACCGAGTGGTGGGATCGCATTGTTATGCAGCTGTGGGATGACGAGCAATGGGTACAGAACTTTCGAATGCGGAAAGCAACCTTTCTGGAACTGTGTTCAGAGTTGGCCCCTGCCCTGCGACGAAAAGACACCAACATGAGGTCAGCCCTAAGCGTGGAGAAGCGTGTTGTGATTGCTGTATGGAAGATGGCGACTCCCGACTGCTATCGGTCCGTTGCAAACCAGTTTGGAGTCGGGAGGACCACCGTCGGATTAGCCCTCTCACAAGTGTGCCAAGCCATCAATCGCATCCTGCTACGGAGGACAGTGACATTGGGCAATGTTCGAGAGATTGTGGACGGCTTTGCTGCCATGGGATTCCCTAACTGCAGGGGAGCCATAGACGGCACACACATCCCTATTTTGGCTCCAGACCATCTCGCGACGGAGTACATAAACAGGAAGGGCTACTTCTCCATGGTGCTGCAAGCACTCGTGGATCACAAGGGTCGTTTCACGGATATCAATGCTGGGTGGTCGGGAAAGGTGCATGATGCCCGCATTTTCAGGAACACTGGTCTGTACCGGAAGCTGCAAGGGGGTACCTTTTTCCCTGATCAAAAAATAACAGTGGGGGAGGTGGAGATGCCCATAGTCATCCTCGGAGACCCAGCATACCCACTGATGCCATGGCTCATGAAACCCTCCACCGGGAACCTTGATCGCAGCAAGGAGCGGTTCAATTACCGATTGAGCCGCTGCAGAATGACTGTGGAGTGTGCCTTCGGCCGTTTAAAAGGGCGCTGGCGCTGTTTGTATGGGAGGCTGGACTTGGCGGAGGACCAGATCCCTGCCGTGATTGCGTCATGTTGTGTCCTCCATAACATTTGTGAAAGTAGGGGAGAAAAGTTTTCCCCTACTTGGGCTACGGAGTCACAGCGCCTCGAGGAAGCATACGAGCAGCCAGCCACTAGGAGTATTAGGGTGGCACAAGGAGAAGCTGCTCGCATAAGGGAGGCACTCAGGGAGCATTTCAATGATCCCCTTCCCTAGTTAAGTTCCATGACGCATCAGGTGCACCTTAGGATCATTTCAATAATGTGTATAAATAAATGCATTCTTCAAAGTATTTGTTACTGTTTTTATTGAAACCTAAAAGATGGGGGTGGGGTTACAGGTTGGTGTAGCTCCGGGCCTCATAAAAGTAGCTTGGGGGGGGGGGGGGGTGGATGTT
>ML685807.1:1589282-1607103 GCA_007922175.1 Pelusios castaneus | reverse complement strand
TAAAAGTAGCTTGGGGGGGGGGGGGCTGGATGTTGTCCTGTACCGGGGTGGAGGGTGGCCTTCAAAGAAATGCTTTGAGGGACTGCGGTGTGTGGGAGGCATACACGGCTGAACTGTCTGGAGTGGAGCCCGGACATTTATCGGCTGGGACTGCAAAGCTATCATGTTCTTTAGCAGTTCTGTTTGCTCCTTCATGACGCTTATCAGTTTGTCCCTGTGTTTCTGCCTCCTCTGCTGGGATTCCTCTCTCCAGGCTCTATTCTCCCTTGAGGAATCCTGTGTTGCTTTCAGCAGCTCATTAAACATATCCTCCCTGTTTCTTCGAGCACGCCGCCTAATGTTTCTCATTCGGTCAGCTGGAGTAGACACCGGCCTTGTGAAGCTCAATTCTAATACAAAAATAACAATATAGACATTGTTAACACATAGCATAGATAGCCAATGTAACCTTCCAGTAGCACATTCCACTGGAAGGTACAGGGCGGTCAACACATTACGCTGCGCTGAAGCAGACAAGGTACATTCTAATAGACGGCTTACCGGGGGCTAAGAATCGGAAGAGGGCACAGAGATGGAACCCAATATCCCTCTCCTCAGAGTGCCCCTTCCATCTAGAATACATCTCCTACATGCCGCCGGTAGCAGGCCGGGACCGTATGCTGCTGCACTGTGTGCTGCCATGGTTCCCAGGGCTGTGCTTTGCAGCTGGAGAGGCAGAGTGTCCGTCTTTGGGAGCGCAGACACAAACGCTCTCCCATCTAACCTGAGTATTAGGCTCTGGAGGTACATCGAGGAAACCTTTTCTGACCTAAATGCAGATGATTATTTTACAATCACTGCTTGTATTGATGCCCTTCTAATGAATGCAGAGTAAATAGCGTGCACAGCGGGGACCCGCAAGCACCTCCACCCCAGACAATGATATTTTAGCAGGAGCAGAGCTGAATGAAGGAGAAACTTACCTGAACCCCCCTCTGCCGCCTCAGAGAACACGCTGCAGTTCAAGCCTTGGGTGGACGTCTCAGCGGGGCTGCTGAAGAGCTCCTGGCTACACGCGGTTGCGCTTTCCTCCGTGTCATCCTCCTCCTCCTCCTCCTCAACAACGTCCTCATCCTGCTCGGCTCTGGCAATCACCGGACGAGGAGGGGCTGAAGTGTCCACAGGACTTTTGGCAGTGGTTGTGGGGTCCCCGCTGAGGATGGCTTCTATTTCCTTATAGTACCTGCATGTTGCAGGCGCTGATCCAGAACGGCGGTTTCCCTCCTTCGCTCGGTGATAGGTAATTCTGAGCTCCTTCACCTTTGATCTGCACTGCACTGTGTCTCTATCATGCCCTCTCTCTGACATGGCCCGAGAAATTATGCCAAATGTGTCATAATTCCTCCTGCTGCCGCGTAGCTGCGCCTGCACGGCGGACTCTCCCCAGATGCTGATCAGGTCCAGCACCTCTGCCGTGCTCCAAAGGGGTGCGCGTCTTCCACGGCGGGCCGCCATTGCTACTGATGATCAGAGCCCAAACACACTCCACGAGGAAGAGAGCAGGAAGTGAAACAGACTAGAAATTTGAAAATCCCGGGAATAAGTTCAGGGCAGGGCGGGGACAGTTTCGTCACGGCCACAGAGCGGGTGGGGGGAAGACCAGAGAGGACGACTTGGGAATGCTGGGACAGTTCCGGAGTCCAGTCAATGCGCGGTAAGCGTACACACGAGCTCAAACGCGCAACATATGATCCGCAACAGCTGTTACCACTCTCGTCGGAGTGGTTGTTGGATTGCGCGACAACAAGGCACTTAGCGCGCAAGAGCCTTGTGGCACGTGTGTACGCCGTTGTTGCTATCGCGCGGTAATGAGCTTTAATGCGCGATAAACTGATCGTGTGTACAAGGCCTAAGTCGACTTTCTTAAGTCGACTTAACAAAGTGACTCCTTTTAAGTCAACTTAACATTGGACATAGGTGTCCACACTGGCATTAAGTCGACTTACGGGCTACTCCCCACCCACACTGTCCTTAAATGAACTTAAGAAGTCAACTTAAGGCTTAAGCCGACCTAAGGAGGGGTGGTTATTAAGTCGATTTAAGGAATTTCTTAACTCGACTTAATGAAAGCCCAGTGTGGACATGGAGTAATTTAGGTCGACTTAAGGATCCTTAAGTCGACCTAACTTGCTAGTGTAGACATACCCATAGACTTTTAAGGTTAGAAGGGACCAATATGATAATCTAGTGTGACCTCCTGCACAATGTACTTGTATTTTGTTAAAGAAAATCCTGCATAAATTTCAGCAGGTCACCATGTGACATCTCTCATTAATGGTATAAAACTTGATGTCCACACAAAAGTAAGAGATCCACCAGAGAACTTGCTATGTATTAGTAATTGGCCCCTGTAATTCCTCAGTTCTTTTATGTATAGGAAAATTTCAGCTGAAAAGCACATAAATATGTGCAAAATATTTGAAGTTGTTCTTTTCATAAAGTAAACTATTTGAATTAAGCCAAGTACACCATTGAGATCAATTATTAGTGCCAATATAGTTGAGACAATCTGTTTACCATTTAAACCTTGGGATTTAATATTTTCTGATACTTTAAATCATACAGATCTGACAGCTTTTATTGTTTTCCAAAAAGAATGGTTTACAATGATTGTCAGTTTATTAACAGGAGCCTCCTTCAAAATTTTCTCTTTTAGCCTGCGATGAGCTCTACGGCCCAAGGGTTAGCTTGCAGAGAGGAGTGGGGTATTTATTAATTTGTTTTCCTTTTTAAAAAAATTTGCTTCCTCCATCACATCAAACTCTGAAACAAATGCTTCTTTTAAAAATAAAGATGTTCAGACAGTCAACCTTGAATACTTGAGTACAGACTATGTACTTCATGCTATTTAAAAAAAAAAAAAAATTGTATAGCAGAATCCAAACCCTCCAACCAAGAGGGTAAAATCTCAGACCTTGATCTTGAAAAGATTTTTGCATATGCTTGACTTTATGTCCTCTATGTTGAAACCAATGGGATTACCACAAGACAACTCATTTAAGCACATATTTAAATCTGTAGGATCAGAATCTAAAGTTTCAATCTTGCAAGAGAACTCCTCTCCAATCTTTGTCTGTGTTTGTAGTCTTCCAGGTGGCCATCCTTACTGATTTTTGTTTTAAATTGACATTTTTTAATTCCTTCCCATGATGCAGTCTGACATTTTAAAATTACCCTTGTTTATTTGTTCTGCCTGTATTTTTTTCCTGTATTTTACAGTTGGGAACAGAAAGCCCATCTGTCATTTTCACCCCATAAAAGGCAGGCTCTTGTCACTTGGAGTTTTATTTACATGGCCTCTAAAGTTCATTGCTACCTCTCTGTATTGCAGCTTTGTTTAGATACTTCTTTATCAAGGAGGATAAAAACCACTAGTACCGATTGCTGTATGCAGCAATAGAATATATATTAATAGAATATTAAGTGATCTATACTTAGATTCAAAGTTCCAACGTTTGGTAACATTAAGCATGTCTTATGTAGGATAGTAAGTACATCATGGTAATTGGCTTGGAGGGCAAGGTCCACTGAAGTCAGTGTCAAAATTCTCAGCAACTGCACAGACAGATGTTCGTGCAGTTAGGACCTTGGACTAGAACTCAGAAGATCTAGGTTCAAGTCCTGGCTTGGCCATAAGTTTCCTATGGGGCCTTGAAAAGAGATATTCATGCCTCTGTTCGCTCATCTGTAAAGTGTTGACTGTAAATACTTCTCTCCCAGTGCTTTGTCTATCTGGTCTTCTGAGACTCTGCCCCAAAGAGCTAAACATCTGTGACAGATAGTTTCAATGCAGGTGGCCCTGATACTGCAAAGACTTCCATACATGCTTAGCCTTATGCACATTCATGGTCCTATTGACATCAATGGGATTGCTCACATGTGTAAAGATTAAACATGTATACAAGTCTTTGTAGGATTGGGCTGTACATGCTGGGAATAAACATGCCAAAAGATGATCACCATGGCTACTCAAAGCTGATGTTTATCATTTAAGCCAGCAATGGTTTTCACTACATTTGCTCGTTCACTTCACCCTGTGTGCCTTTCTGCAATGTTTAATGAGAGTTGACATACCCCTTGAAAGACCTCTGAATATCCCCAGGGATACATATACCTCAGGATGAGCACCACTGGTTTAATCTCTTGGTGGAATTTCCTTTTGGCTTGATTATCCAGTTAGTGATTGCATTTGCCCTTTATGGCAATTTCTACTGTGGTTCATTTAAATACAAGGGAGTAGTACAAATATTTTTGGATCACTCAAGGATTCCATTATGCAGAACTGCAGCCACATTCATGTTTTATTAATGCTTCAATACACTTTGGTATCTAATGTTGTACATTTAATAGATTACAGCAAAATTCCATGATTTTTTTCTTCAAAGAAGCCATACGGAAGGTTTTATATTTTAAATTGGATACACTGTCTTTCTTGCCATAATTTTATGTGGAAAAATGAACAGCTGTATCTTTGATGTGCCTTTTTTTCCCCTTCAAGAACATATTAAAAATGTTTACAACATTTCCAAACATCTTTCAGAGTTGTTTGAAGGGAAAAAAAAAAAACCCTCTTAAAACTTCATTTATGTTTGTTCTAAACTTAGGGAAGCAGTGATAAAGTCTTGCATTGTAGGCAATCTAGTTCTGCAGTAAAGGCAGCTGTCATTATTTATTTTGAGAAGACTGTGCTTATATCAGGATTTTTTTTATTTTAAAAGCTATTGTAGAACTTATAGTAATCATCCTGGCAGACTGCCTATCACACAGACTAAGCAGAACAGTGAAAGAATAATACCTGGGAAGTGGGCAGCTAAATTAAAAACAAAACACCTTATTAATTTCATCTTTGTGACATTGAAAGATGCTTTTGTTACTCACCCAGCTGTCACCACTAAAACGATCCATATTTTCAAAATGCCCAGATTGGTGAATGCCACCTGGTTGACTTTTGCTTTGCAGTCGGTCCAGAAAAGCATTGTTTACCCTTAAAAACACAGGACAAAAGGAACATTAATGAGAGTTTATTGTGAGACTGTGAAATTAAATATTATAGGATTTATCTGCATGGCTTTTGCTGCTTAAAAGCCATCTAGGAACCCTTTTGCTTACTCATGATGAGTAACCAGATAACGATATCGAGGACAACATTTTCAATTCACTGCACGGAGATTCAGCTATATAATTCCCATTAATGATTAACTGAAGTCATGTAACTCATTCTCTATAGATTGCTTTAGGGGGTGGGCAAGAAGAAAACGTCTGTCGCTATGAGAGATGCACTAAAATAATTCATTAAAATATGGCTGTTCACTACTGTGTGTCCTTAACCAATGTTGGCTGTTCACCTTAAATAGTCTTTAAGCACCCAGTACACAAGAAGAATTTCTAGAAGTTGCTGATCTCTTCATACCATTGTGAAAGCCATTTCAGTTCATCTCTGATAAAGAGGTAAGTAGAGCAACTGACCCTTTCATGCCTCCTTCCCCTCCAGTGCACACAGTACCTCTTACATTTTTTTGCACTGTTCTATCAACCTGGGACGGACGGACACTCTCCAAGCCACTTGTAAATATCTTGAAACCTGCTTTTTCATTTATGCTTCTGACTAACACTCACTTGAAATGTTTTATAATACTTTTTATAAATAACATTAAATGAAGATATTCTATTATTTATTTATTTCTGTCTAGGGATGCAGGAGTTGGCCTCCATGAAAAAAATAGGTCTTCGCCTTCACTAATTTCTATGGCTGATAATTTTGCTACCTTAGCACTGGGTCAGAAAGACCAAACATTTGTGAAACAGCTTTTGAAGAAGTTATACAGGGTTGTTTTATAAACCTATGAGGGGATTTTTCATTATGTGGAAAGAGAAGGTTTCTTTTGACAGCAAGAAATTCAAGAACAGACATAGAATTGAGATAGCTGGCTTCCGGGCAAACCTAAACTGAGAGAAATGAAAATTCCAGCGTAAATGAAGAGTCAAATTCAGAATTTTAAAACTGGGACTGTTTAGCATACAGAGAAGACAGGCTGAATGGTGAATAAGATGCCACCATTTACCCTCTCAAAAACAAGGGTACATTTAATAGACTTGAAAGTCAATACTAACAAAAACAATATATGTTAACAAAAGTGTTTGCTTAGCCTCTGGAACTCATTACTAGATATCACTTTTGAAGCCAAGAGATTAGTAAAATTCAAAACAGGATTAAATATTTATATGGCTAATAACATTCAAAGTGGCAGCAGATTGCACACCTATGTCTAAGGAATAAAGCCTTTTTGATTCAAGGCAGAAAGCAATCACTATCTGCTAAGAGTTAGGAACAGTTACTTGTTTATAGAGGGACATTTTTCCTAATTCTCCACTATGATGTTTCTTGAATAGTCCACTGAAATAACTGCTACTGGGCACTTTTAGGGAGAGGACAATGGAGTAGCTGGAACATGGATCTAGTAAAGGAATACTTATGTAAAAGCTTGTGCCAGGTTTGGACATCTTGATTATTACACATGTGCATGACCAGTCACAACTTCACCAGTTATTTGCCATTACTGAGCAGGCAAATTAGGCATGATATGCACAGTTCTCTGAAAAATGTGGGCTTTAGAGTAGAATAATCAGATTGCTCTCCAAAACACACCCAGAGAGATCAATTCTGTCTTCAAACAAATAGGCAAATAACAACCCAACTTTTAGAAAATAGTTACTCTGCTTGGGCACAACTCAGTAGAACCTGGTTACACATAAGTCATGAAAATGGGTATCATTGGTTTGGCCGAGTGCAATGCTTAAGAAGTTACTCGGCGCATCCTCACTGCAATAGTTCTCTTGCAATTTCTAGAAGCCTTCTAGACAGGGATTCAATCTAAGACATTTCCTCTATTTTCTCCACAAATTATACCTCCTCTGTTCATTCTGATGCAATTTTGTTCTTCTTTCCTCGTCTTGCTTTCGTCTTAGTTCCAGCAATTCACCCTGGAAACGATAAAAGTGAACCCCTCAAACCAATTATTTTTAAAATTAACATAGTTAAGCAGAAGACAAACAATTAGTTACAACCTTAATGAGGTTTTTTTCTTTTTCATCAATATTTCATTGACCAAACTTTTACTTAACTTTAACTTCCTCTGGGAAGTATGCTTTATTTACAATATACAACATGCATCCAAAAATTGCACTTGGTTTCATGCCCTCTTGCAAAAAGAAGCTGGGTCTGAAAGCTAAACTCAGACAGCTATGGGGATCAGCCAGAGACAGGTGACATCCACATGGATTTTTTTTTTTTTTTTTTACCTTCACCCTGCTTGGTGGTTTCCAAAGCTACCTCTGCCTCCATATTCAAACCTGCAGTGATTCATATCACTAAGCCATAAAGGAGGAAGCATGCAGTGAATACAACTCCTGCTACAGCCCCATCCTTTCCCACTGTGTGGCCCTGCCTTCCCACTGACTGTCCTGGTAGAGAAGCTTCCAAATGGCTTAACAGCCATGGAGGATGCCACAGAATATGGTCTTCTCCCTTCTGTACCTCCCCTTAGACCTGTGAATTGGGACATTTCCCTTCTCCTGGCAAAAGCTGAGCAGAGAACAGGGCCCTCCGTTTTGAAACTACCGTTGTCCATTGTTACTAACAGAATTTGGGGGAATTTTATTTACAAGAGTTTCCTCGTTCCTTAATTGCATGCTGTTATCTTTGTCGTCTTTTGGAGCTACATTTATCATACTGTTTTCCATAGACCACCTCTTTCTGAAGTCGGGCCTCTTGTGACGAAGAATACTTGGCATTCGAGAATCCATAGCAACCAACTTACACTATGTAAATATGTCAAATTCCAAAGGGGTAGCCGTGTTAGTCTATTGTAGAAAGACAACAGAGTCCTGTGGCACTTTTAAAGACTAACAGATTTATTTATCGCATGAGCTTTCGTGGGAGAAAAAAAATAGAGTTCTGCAGCCCTGCTGTTAAGTAATCCTAAATTATGCACTATTGCTGGTGATGTCAGAGGAGCCGCTCCCATGAGTATGCATTACTCAGAAAAGGGTTGCAGAATTGGACCCTTAAAAAAAATGTAGCACAATATGCTACTCAATCACACCTAAAGAAATTCTGACCAAGGCAACATTAATTTATGCAGAACTGGTGATGCACGATGGTTTGAGATGTCTGAAAATGTTCTGGAAACTCCAGATACCTTCAGGGCATATGCTGTCATTTATCTTGGTGCTCATGTAACTTGAGCAGAAAAAGGACAGTGGCATAGTGCCACAGTAAGATGTATAGCCTCATTATCTTTCCTTCTGGCATTACACTGTGGTACTTTACTAAGCCCTAAAGTTTCCTGTCAGCCGTCCATGCTTCCTTGTCATCTATGCATCTCCTTTAGTGTTCGTCAGCTCCTGGAACACTGGACTGAGCCTTTAGGGATGTACTGTATAGAAGAAAATAAAACCTGTTTCAGAGCCTCCAGACACCACTTCCCAGTCCGCTTAGAGTTTGGGCTAGGCTGGGCTGGGAAGAATAGACTGGAAAATCCTGCAAAAGCCAACTGGGAGCCTGCTGATGGGGTGATTTATAGACAGTTTGCTGGGCCAGTGGCGAGCCAGGATGGCTCTGTTGCCTCAGAGGAAAGGAACAGCCTGACTCTGAGACAGAGACACAAGTGTAGAAGTTTTCACTTTTGGCACTTATGAGTTTGGAGCCGAGAGAGCAAACCAACAGCCTAAAGTCTGGGCGCAGCTCCCAGCACCCGCAAAGGGAGACAGACTGCTATGGGATCTAATATACTGGGGCCACTGTCCAGGAAGGCAGAGAACCACTCCAGCCACACCTACCAAGAGCCAGCCGAGATCAGGACTCCAGAACAGGGGGCCAGCAAAGGACCCTTCCCTAATCAGGGGTGGAAATACTGTATGGGAATCCTTTTTTTCTTCTTTAAGCTAGCCAACATTTGTAGCATTGCTGCACTCTTCTCTAAGCTCACACTCTTTCTACCTATGTGGAAAGGTGCCAGAAAGGAGTTAGGGGCACAGTACAGTTGTGAAGGGTGGGAGGGGAGAAATTTGTTGTATCAAGGTTTTAGCATTTATTAACTAACCTTACCTCTTTCCTTCTTCAGAGCTTCCATTTCCTGTCCCCAGTAAAGTCGTCTTTGTTACAATGGTATTTTTAGGCATGGCATTTCATTTGTTGGGGTTAGCATTACTATAGATTGTTTCCTGCTTTTGTTTATAAATCATGGTAGCTAGTCTTCACTCTGACTTGTGTACCACAAAATATCAGCCAGGTGTCCTGGTCAGTCTGGTGACTACTAATGCTAACCAAAGAAATATCACTTCCATGTAACTTCTTGTGAAGTTGCTAGGTCAGTATCTTTCTATGTTCTGTAACATGCCACCTCAGCCAACTGAATTACTGATATGCTAAGGATATCACAACAGTACAGCAGTTAACAGGAATTTAAGCTACTGACTTTTGCCACTGAAAATGTTTTACATGGGAAAATGGACCTATCCTACACATTTTCCAGAGTAATGGAGGGCCAATAAAGCTGGAATGCAAATTAAAATGATACATTTTATCAAAAGATTCAGTAACTAAAAAGGAACTACAGAATGAAATAAAAACCAATTTAAGTAGAACATTAATAAAAGCTTTGCACTAAATAACAATCAATCAATAACTGGATAATGTGTTGTGCATCACTGTTTGTCTAGTCTCAAAAAGAAAAGCAAGATTAAGAAATAATAAAGCCAAGCTTAATATTCACTGTTTTAAATAACTGTTCAACCTGAAAATTAAAATCCAGTATCTGATTTTCTTATGTTTGACTTTTAATAGCATTCATTAGAATTCTGCACTAGCTATACCTTCATAAATATACTGCAAGTACATAATACTGTGTTTAAAGTGCCCTGGAAAAGAATTTAAATCTAGCAGTATATATTAAAACCTATTTCCCCAAAAGTTTAACTGACAAAACCTATAAATTTAATAGCTATATGGTGCTAGAAGGTGCACACACAAACAGAATTTACAATTGTATTAATAAAATATTAGTTTGGAGTAGAAGTGAGTTAACATAAATCTGAGGAATAATTATTGGAGCTTTTAAAATATGTACACTTTGCAGAAATACCTACTGGACAGATAAACATACTAACAGCAGCTATTGAGGCAAGGATTACTCTATACCCAAAGCAGAATCTTGCAATCAGCCCATACCCTTTTAGAGAGAGATGGAAATCAGTAAATTTCTGATTTTCCAGTTAAGACATTTGCCGGAGAAGTGACTTTAAGGTTGGAGCCCCAATGACCTTCTCTCAGAGGTTCCCTGGGCCAAGGTCAATGCAGGGTTGTGGCATGTTAGTTTTAACGAAAAACCTATTTCTTTATAGCGTAATGCACAGAGTCATAGTTACTTATACAATGCAATGCAATAGGTGGTTACTGTGATGGGAAAGAAATAAGCTATCTACTTTACTTTTTTCACATGGAGGCATATTTCTTGATGGACCCATAAGTCCAGTTGCTGAACCAAAAGAAGGGGTGTGTATAAGAGGCAGTGATATGATTTACTGTGTAGAGACGACACTGGAACTCGTGAAGGTACTGTGAACATCGTGTCCAGATGGTGGCAGCTTGGAGAATAGAGACTGTAACAATTCCCACTGCAGGGGCCTGAGGGTGAAGCCTTGTGTGTTGTGCAACATATCTGCATGAAGCTCTGTGAGGCAGGAGCCTCACTGAACTTTGGGCTATTGCAATTGGATGAATCTTGAGGTCTGGCATGAGAAATTACATTGCTTGGAATTGACCCAGGCCAGAGCTCTCCTTCTGGAGTGAAGAGTGCAACATAGCTCTTATCGACTCTATCCTCTGCACAAAAAAAGGTGGGACTTTTCAGTGTTGATCAGTAGGCACAGAGCTTTGAAGGTTGACTAAATGAGTTGAATACTAGATACAAATTAAATAAATAGTAATGGGAATTGTGCGATTATGGGAAACTTTAATATCTCAGATATAGACTGAAGGACAAGTGCTATTAATAATGGTAGGGCACAGATTTTCCTAAATGACAGATTTTGGTCACCAAACAGTCATCAAGAACCAACAAGAAGTGATATCATTTAAAATGTAATAATGGTGAGTAGTGAGGACCTCACAGAAGAACTAAATGTAAGGAACAATCTTGGTTCGAGTGATCATGAGTCAATTCAGTTTAAACAGGTATGCAGATAAAGTCCTTGATTTCAAAAGGACAAACTTTTTTTAAAAGGTAAGAGAATTAGCTAGGGAAGCAGACTAGACTGAAGAACTCAAGGATCTGAATGTGAAGGCAGCTTGAATTACTTCAAGTCAAAGCTGCAGAAGCTATCTGAAGCCTACATCTCAAGCAAGGGATAGGGGGGAAAAAAATGATAGGGGTGGGTTGCAGGCCACACCGGATGAACAAGCATCTCTAACAGATTAAGAGAAATCAGAAAGTCTATAAAGGAATTAAAGATGGATCAGCAAGGAAAGCTACCTCTTGGGGGGGGGGAGGGGTCAGAAAGTGAAAGGATAAAGTGTGGACTGCCAAAAGCTAAGCAGAGTTGGACCTAGCAAAGGCGATTAAAACCAATAGCAAAAGGTTCTGCAGTCATAAATAAGAACAAAAAAAGAAGTGAGACCACTAAACTGAAGAAGGGATAGAGATTAAAGATATTCTAGATATAGCCCAACACCTAAACTAATATTTTACCTCTGTTTTTAATAGGGGGAATGAGGCGTTTAGGGGATAGTGGCAGGCTCATTAGTGGAAGTGGGGATATAGAAGTAGAAACTATTGTATCTGAAGGGGAACTTTAATTCAAACTCAAACAGCTGAATGGGACCAAAGGGACCAGATAATCAAATATTAAAGGAAGTGGCACATGAAATGGTAAGCCCAATAGCAAACGAATCTGTAAACTCAGCAGTCATACCTGATGTCTACAGAATTGCTAATGTAGAACAGGTCTGTTAGTTTGACCTCCATTTTATGTAAGATCTCAGAACAAATTTGAAAGAGGAAGTAGGTACAGACAGAGATAAATGGTAACTGAGATAAAGTACGACAGTTTTACAAAAGGTAGATTGTGCCAGACCAGATTTATCTTCATTGAAAAGATAACTGAGTTTTTAGACAAACGAAATGCAGTTCTAATCTACATGGATTTCATGAAGGAATTGGATATAGTTCCACATGAGAAATTATTAGTTAAATTGGAGAAGATGGGGATTAATATGAGAACTGAGAGTTGACGTGGTATACCTCGACTTTAGCAAGGCTTTTGATACGGTTTCCCACAGCATTCTCGTCAGCAAGTTAAGGAAGTATGGGTTGGACGGGTGGACCGGAAGGTGGATAGAAAACTGTCTAGATCGACGGGCTCAGCGGGTAGGAATCAATGGCTCGATGTCTGGTTGACAACCGGTAACGAGTGGAGTGCCCCAGGGTCGGTCCTGGGGCCGGTTCTATTCAACATCTTCATTAATGATCTTGATGATGGGATAGACTGCGTGCTTAGTAAGTTCGCGGATGACACTAAGCTGGGGGGGAATGGTAGATACTCTGGAGGGCAGGGACAGGATTCAGAGAGACTTGGACAAATTGGAACACTGGGCCAAAAGAAACCTCATGAGGTTCAACCAAGACAAGTGTAAAGTCCTGCACTTAGGACAGAAAATCCCATGCACTGCTACAGGCTGGGGACCGATCGGTTAAGTAGCAGCACTGTAGAAAAGGACCTGGGGGTTATGGTGGATGGGAAGATGAATATGAGTCAACAGTGTGCTCTTGTTGCCAAAAGGCCAATGGCATATTAGGCTGCATCAATAGGAGGATTGCCAGCAGATCGAGGGACGTGATAATTCCCCTCTATTCGACACTGGTCAGGCTGCATCTGGAATACTGTGTCCAGTTTTGGGCTCCCCACTACAGAAAGGATGTGGACAAATTAGAAAGAGTCCAGTGGAGGGCAACAAAAAGTATTAGGGGGCTGGGGCACATGACTTATGAGGAGAGTCTGAAGGAACTAGGCTTATTTAGTCTACAGAAGAGAAGACTGAGGGGAGACTGGATAGCAACCTTCAACTACTTGAAGGGGTGCTCCAAAGAGGAGGGAGCTAGGCTGTTCGCGATGGTAACATAGGACAGAACAAGGAGTAATGGTTTCAAATTACAGCTGGGGAGGTCAAGGTTGGATATTAGGAAAAACTTTCTCACTAGGAGGGTGGTGAAGCATTGGAATGGGTTACCTAGGGAGGTGGTAGAATCTCCATCTTTGGAGATTTTTAAGACCTGGTTAGAGAAAACCCTGGCTGGGGTGATTTAGTGGGAGTGATCCTGCTTTTTAGCAGGGGGTTAGACTAGATGACCTCGTGAGGTCCCTTCCATCCCTATTATTCTATGGTTCTATGAATAAGAAACTTGTTAAGGGGAGACTACAATTTGTCAGATGGAAGAATCCCATGCACTGCTAGGGACCCACTGGCTAGACAGCAGGTTTACAGAAAAGGACTGAGGGTTACACTGGACAAGAAGCTGGATATGAATCAACAGTGTGCTCTTATTCTCAAGGCGGCTCATAGCATATCGGGTTGCATTAGTAGGGACATGACCAGCAGATCAAGGGATGCAATTATTCCCCTCTTTTCAGCACGGGTGAGGCCACATTTGGAATACTGCATCCAATTCTGGGGCCCCCACTACAGAAA
This sequence comes from Pelusios castaneus, assembly GCA_007922175.1. NCBI lineage: Eukaryota > Metazoa > Chordata > Testudines > Pelomedusidae > Pelusios > Pelusios castaneus. The sequence goes on along the minus strand of ML685807.1, from coordinate 1,593,320 downwards.
GGAGGTGGGCAAACTGAAAAAAGTCCAGAGGAGTGCAGTAAAAATGATTAGTGGTCTGGAACACATGACTTAAGTGCAGAGGTTGCAGAAACTAGGTTTCTTTAGGCTGCAGAAGAGAAGAATGAGGGAAAGGAGATTTGATAGCAGCCTTTAGCTGCCTGAAAGGGGTTTCCAGGAAGGATGAAACTATGCTGGTGGAGGTGATTTAGGTGGAGTTGTTCCAACTCTGAGCAGGAGGTTTGATTAAATGACTTCCTGAGGTCCCTTTCAGCCCTGTAACTTATGATACTGAAAGTTGAACCACAGGCTGCATGGAGGTTACTCATGGAGTTCTGCAGGGATTATTCTTGGGACCAGTTTTATTTAACATTTTCATCAATGACCTTGGCACAAAAAGTGGGAGCGTGCCAATAAAATGTGTGGATGACACAAAGTTGAGAGCTATTGCCATGATGCTGGAGCTCGAGAATTTCATACAAGAAAATTTAGAAAGCCTCGAAAACTAACTTAATCAGGAAATGGGATGAAATTTAATGATGTAAAATCAAGCACTCAGGAACTAACAATGAGAATTTTTGCTATAGATGTGGACCTCTTAGTCGAAAGTGGCAGAAGAGGAGAAAGATCTGAGTATATTGGTTGATCACAAGAGGACTATGGATCACCAATGTGATGTGGCCTTGAAAGAGGCTAATGCAGTCCTAGGATGCATGGATGCATCATGAAGATATTTCCAACAGAGAGATAGGAAAGTACAAGTAACATCATACAAGCACTTCTGAGACCTCAGTTGGAATACTGTGTTCAGTTCTGGCCTTCTGTGTTTAAGAAAAATGAATTCAAACTGGAGCAGGTACAGCGAAGGAATACTAAGATCTGAGAAAATGGAAAATCTATCTTGTGAGAGGAGACTTAAAGAGCTTGACTTATAGAGCTTAATCAAACAAAGGCTGAAGAGAGATGTGATTGCCCTCTATATATACACACACACACATCAGAGGGATAAATATCAGGGAAGGAAAGGAATTATTTAAGTTAAGCACCAGTGCTGACACAAGAATAAATGGATATAAAACTGGCCAATAACAAATATAGACTTCAAATTAGATTACGGTTTCTAATCATCAGAGGAGTGAAGTTCTGAAATAGACTTCTAAGGGAAGCAGCCTGGGTGAAAGTGATCATTAAATATTGGAGTTCATGATTCTAAGGAATGGTAGGAAGGAAAGCAGCACAATAAAGATAATGGATTTCAAGAAGGCAGACTTTAGCAAACTCAGGAGAGCTGGTAGATAAGATTCCATGAGAAAAGTCTAATCAGAAAAACAGTTCAAAAGACCTGACAGTTTTTTCAAAGAGACATTATTAAGAACACAAGAGCAAACTATCACAGTGCAAAGGAAAGGTAAGAAGTATGGCAAGAGACCGCCCTGGCTTACCCAGGAGATCTTCAGTGATCTAAAACTCAAAGTCCTACAAAAAGTGGAAACCAAGTCAAATTACAAAGGATTAATATGAACAAATAATACAAGTATGTAGGGACAAGAAAGGTCAAAGCACAAAATGAGATTGAATTAGAGACAAAGGGTAACAAGAAAACATTTCACAAAATACATTAGAAGCAATAGGAAAATCTAGGGCAAGCTAGGGCTATTACTTATTGGTGGAGGGAGCAAGAAAAAACATAGGACAAATAAGGACAAATACAAAGTAGCACACTTAAGGAGGAACAATCACTATCACTTGCACACATACAAAACAGGAAATGACTATGTAGGAAAGAATATTGCAGAGAGGGATCTAGGGGTCATAGTGATCACAAGCTAAATATGAGTCAAGAATGTAACACTGTTGCAAAAAAGCAAACGTTCTGAGACGTATTAGCAGGAGAGCTGTAAGCAAGACATGACATGCAATTCTTCCAATCTACTCCACACTGATCAGAGTTCAACTGGAGTATTATGTCCAGTTCTGGGTGTCACATTTCAGGAAAGATGTGGACAAACTGGTGAAAGTCCAGAGAAGAGCAACAAAAAATGATTAATGGTCTAGACAACATGACCCATGATGGAGGATTGGGAAAAAAAAGGGGGGGGGTGGCAGGGTAATTCTGGTATGAGGAGACTGAGTTGGGACATGGTAACCATTTTCAAGTGCATAAAAAGGTTGTTAGAAGGAGGGAGGGAGGGAAATTGTTCTCCTTAACTCGGAGGATAGGACAAGAAGCCAAACTTAAAATTGCAGTAAGTTTGGACATTAGAATCATCTTCTTAATTGTCAGAGAAATTAAGCATTAGAATAAATCAGTTAGAGATGCTGCGGAATCTCCGTCATTGGAGATTTTTAAGAGCAGGTTGGACAAACACCTGTGAATGCTTGGACCTGCCATTAGTGCTGGGGACCGGACTAGATGGCCTCCCGAAGTCTCTTCCAGTCCTACAATTCTATGAGGGAGGGGATGGTATGATGAAACTGCCAATGATGGCATGTTGCCCATGCTGCAGCTGCTAGTAGAAAATATTTCCAACACCTGAAGATGGAACACTAAATAGGCAGGGCTCTATGATTCTTAAGAGAAGTCTTTCCCAGATGTCTGGCTGGTGGGTCTTGCAGACATGCTCAGAATCCAACTGATTGCCATATTTGGGGTCACAAAGAAGTATTCTCTGGAGTCAGACTGGCAGAGACTCTGGGTGTGGGGGTCACTTTCCTCTGCAGCAGAGGGCATGGGTCTCTTGCAGGTTCAAACTAGTATAAACGGTGGAGTCTCTGTAACTTGAAGTCTTTCAATCATGATTTGAGGACTTCAGTAACTCAGCCTGAAATTATGGATCTATTATAGGAGTGGGTAGGTGAGATACTGCAACATGCAAAAGGTCAGACTAGATGACCACACAGTCCCTTCTGCCCTTCACAGTCTATGGCGGCCAGGTGCCGAGCACAGCAGCAAGCCTGCTAGTTCCCCAGTATCTGCCAGGACCGATAGTGCTGACTCCTGAAATGCTTGAAATAATAGCACTCTTAGGTTAGAAGATCCTTGGCAGCTGCAAATGCCTCTAGCATAGTTAGTACCAAGATAGTGCTGGTATGAAGGTACTCCTCCTCATTGTGGACTTGATAATATCTGCACAAATACCAGAGTCAAAGGTGCTAGTGAAACTCCCGTTTTCAGTAGTCTCCTTTTAATGCTTTTTCTTAGGCACTGGGGACTGCCAGGACTCTGGTCTGGTAGGAGGCACACAATCCAAATCTACCTACGTAGGGGTACTTGGTGTGGAGTCTGACCTGGTTCAGATGGACGTCAAAGTTACCTCCATGAGTAGAAACATTAGCCTGGCTTCACAATTTTTCTTCACGTGAGGCTCTGCAAACTTGGCAATGCTCCCCTGGAAGAGCTTCCCCAAAGCACTTTGAGCAACTTGAGAGCAGGTCAGCCAGGGACATAGCCTTATTGCAGGCAATACACTGCTTGAGCAAGGCAACACTCAGCCCCAGGAATTGACCAAAACCCTCAGATGGGGTAAAACCTAAGTAATTGTACTAAAACACTAATAACCAGAACAACACTGAACTATTTACAAGAAAATACAAGAGTCCACAGCCTGAGAACATTTGCAAAAGCTAAAGGAGCAGTTCCAGCCACCATCACAGGTGATAAGAAAGAACTGAGAAGGCTCAGAGTTCGCTGGGTCCTTACACAAAAGTGTTGCCAACACATTGCAGAAGAGGGTGCTCAAGCCGCCCAAACGGGCTACCACTGAGGGAAAAACTACCAGCAACAGTGTGTACAAACAAGAGTGGCTGATGAAATTAGGCTACTTAGAATAGTAAATTGGACACCATCATCTAAAATGTGTTATACAGTTTAAATGTAGGAAACCACTAGTTGAGAGCCACTTAGCTGTAAGCTTCATAGATGCTTCAAACCATATCTGAACTTAGCGACTTTGCCTGTTTATTAGGCTACCTAAAACTAGTATGAAGTACTTTTCTTGAGGAGACATGGGGCCTATATGCCCCAGTAATAAGAATTTATAT